>QLTV01002105.1:1568871-1595809 GCA_003457575.1 Thermophis baileyi
TATGTATGTATGTATGTATGTATGTATGTATGTATGTATGTATGTATGTATGTATGTATGTATAAAATCTATCTATCTATCTATCTATCTATCTATTATAATATAGTAACATTCCAGATGGCTTTTTCATTTGGATTTGTGTGTACATTTTGGCTTGGTATGTACACTCAGAAATCAACACTTCTCTTTGGGAGGCTACTTATAATTATAGGAAATACTGAAATCTTATTCTTCTGGATTATTCTTGGTTTACTTGGTACCTTATTAGCTGTGGTTCCCCACTCTGAGGGGTCAGTGACACTTCATCTGTCTGAGAGGTAATCAACATATCACTGGTGCTATTCACTGGTGTGTGGCTTTCTTCGGGATTTGCTGGAGCCATGGTAACATTTTCTAAATTTGACTGAGAGAGTGCTGAACTGTACACTGAATCGCCCAGAGGACGACTAGTATCAAAGCATTCTGGAAGGACAATGATATAATCTTCAGAAAGAGAAGATGTCTGACTGCTGAATTCATCCTGAGTATCGTCAGCTTCTCCATTTGATTCTTTACCATCTTGCACTGGGAGGTTTTCTAGAAGACATGGAATAGTGTTTCAGTATAAATGTCAACATTGCAGTCCTTTCCACAATGCCTTCATCATTCTCTTTTGTAGGTATACCCAAGTCACAACCCTCATAAACTAAAAACTTATTCCCTACCATCCAAATCATAGGTAGTCCTCAGTCACCTGCATTTCAAATATGTATCTTGGAGAGGAACTATGAATGTGTGTGGGATGTGTGCCATCACGTCTGCTTTTGACTTCTGTTCACTGCCTGAACTAATCCCTCCAGTTTTCTTAACAAAGTTTTCCAGAAGTGGTTTGCTATTGTTCCTTCTAATGGCTGAAAGTAAGTGACTGGCCCAAGGTCACCAGCTGCTTTATGCCTAAGGTGAGTTTATGACTCCTGGTTTCCAGCCTGATGCCTTAATTACTACACCAAACTCTCATAAACTATGAGTAATTTAGTGAAATCTTTAACAGTAAATCTCATTATGTTACTCTGTTCATCTGATCCAATTTGGGAACTTCCTCATTAAGCAGAGATGTTACTTACATTCAATTCATTAACTTCAGAAAAGCAAAGACTAACCATCAAGCCTTACCAAATTCAGAAGTTGGTACTCTGCCCTGTAATTCCTCCGATGCAGAAACAGGGTTAATGGAATCATTGTTCTCTGGGCTGCAGTGGGCAATATCCGATAGTGTTTGCAGAGAATCTAAATCAACAATAACAAAAAAGAGGAAATAATCAAGGATGCTGGAGGTATTTTCTGAATATGGTAGATTTTTAACAAGATATTTGAAAGCACTCACTGTGAAAAGACTTCTTTTTTTGTGGGGGCTGATGGTCAGGTGCAGCATCTAAGGTGAGAGAACGAATGACTGTTTCGCATACAAACTGGGTTCCACTCATGTCTTCCTCTCCTTCTTCTTGGTTTCCTGAATTTTCAGCCTTCCCTTTGCTGACTTGAGCATCTGTAGGATGAGATTAAATATTCTTGGCAGTATTTACCAAAAATTTCAGAATAGAGAAAGCTATCATAGATACTGAGTTTGCATTTAATCTCTGGTAGTCATTTTTAGCTAATTCATTTTACCTAATGAATGTAAGGACTTCAAGCAGCAAGATACATCAAGAGGAAGCCTGATACCATTCAAGCTACAGGGTTGCAAGAACAGGGTTTTCACAAAACATCAATTTTCAAGAGCCCGATTTGGAGGAGATTTCAGAACCTGCATATTGCAGCTGTTATACAAAATTTAGAAATACTTAAATTTCTAAGTCTATAAAATTTAGATTTTATAGTATTTTAATATAGGCCTAGTAAGAAAGACTTATGTTGAGCCAAGTATATTCTGGTTATCAAGGGATGAAGAGTATCTTGCAGCAGGGGCTATATTGTAAGAAAAAAGCTGAAGATATAAAATACAAAACTAGGGAAATCTGTTGGAAGCAGTTTAGATTATCTTGGTCTATAATGCAGCTTTGACTAAGTGCATATAACCTTGCAATCATTTGTCAGTATCACTAAAACTATCTGGTAAATTTTCCAAATTCTAAAGTTAGCAGCTTTGCAGCAAAATAGATCGTCAATAATAAAGCCAATTAAAATGGTTGGTCATTCAGTTCTTAGTTGAGACTTCTGGCTTCTACTTGATAAGGAAACCCAGTGGAAGAACAGGAAATTCTTAGGGCCACCACAGTACTTCTCATTGCTTACCAGACAGTAATTTATATTTGATTCTCTCATTCTCTTCTTGTTTCTGATCTAAGACAGTTGTTTTTGGCAGAGAAGTGGAGTCATGGATTTTGTATGGGCTTGGACCTTGTATTGAATCTGGAAAAGCAAGATAAGGATGATACAAGGAAGAACCATAACCCTTTTTTTTTTGTATTTCTGAAACTATTTTAATAGATTCTTTCCAATGCCTCATCTGTAGGAAAGAAAAGTGATGGATTGGTCAGCAGGTAAGGACTAAACATACCTGGAACCAAATAGAAAGAAATAAAGATTTCCAATAGTTGAGAGAAATGCATCGGCACATGATTAGCTGAGCATCACAGATCATACGGAACTGAAAGGTTCACAAATTTTTCCTGTTCAGTTCAATTGTCATTTACAGTCAGGGATAATGTGGTAAATGCATCCTAATATGTTGGCCTAGAGTATCAAAGGTAGCAGATGCTGACCTAACTATATTTACCTTGAGGAAACTAATAAGGAGGGGACTAAGCCTTACAAATTAAAATCTCATTAAAGTTCCATACTGTGAGAAACCTCAGAATCTTTCACAATAAGCAAATAGCACATTGCTTGCTTAATAGAGCAGGCAAAACACAGTAATTGCAAGAAGCAGCAGCAGATCCAGAAGATTCCAGGAGCTGGCAGGTAATCCCCTACTGAAAAGGTATGGGCCTTGGCAGGTATCCAATAATGCCAATTAGACATACTATATTGAGAAAGCAGGATGAGAATGTATTTGCCACAACTTACCAACAGGAGTATTACGAGGGACCTGCTCCAATTCTTGCACTATGTTAATGTCCAGCAATTCAAAGGAGAGCAAATCCTAATGGGAAGAAAACAAAAGTGAACAATTTAATGACAGAGAAAACTTATGGAATAAAAATTTTTCTCTGAACCCATTTTGAATTTTGGTCTGTACCAGACATTTCACCTGGGCTGTGAGAAGATCAAGTGATGGGATGTAAAACTCTCTAGCACTGAGGATTCTTTTCATCTTTGATGAAGCAACTCGGTTGGCCAAACTTGCTTCCCCCTTAAATTCTGAAGCTCTTTCCTATAGAGAAAAGAAGTAATACTGAAGGATGCTCCAAGGTGATTTTGAGGCAAACTATTTTACTCAGGCACTTCACTGTATTGTTGATACTGCAGTACATCTTCCATACTACCTCGATCTCTACATTTTCATTTTGTTATTCTATATTATATAAAAAAGACTGAATCTATTTAAAATATTTGGTATAGAGAATCTGGAATTCTATTTTGTTTAATGCTTCTTCAGCTAAACAAAAATGCAAAATAAACTTGCAAAGTTTAATTCTTCAATACAGCTTTGTATTTTCTAAAAAAATAAGCGACACTAGTACTTTCTCCCATTGTTTTGCTCATTCAGAAGTTAATTATTATTTTGCTTAAAAAAATAATATATCCCTTATATTATTGAGCTGAGAAATAGATGGAACAACCACCTTGCAATTAGTTTAGAATGAAGTTAATAGGATAAATAGATTAGGATGTTTTCAGGATCCTATTTTTGCTTGGGAAACTATCTCATGTAGACTAATCCATTGATCCTGGTAAGATTTGTAACAGTCCTGCAAATGTTTTGGATGACAACTCTCATAATCTTCAATCCATATAGACTGATTAGCAGGTTTTCTATGGTATCTGATCAAGATCTCTTTTTCTCAGTTATACCTGAAAACATTAGGGGTTCAAATTGTTAAAACAAATTAACTAACAGCCAAAAGGATAATTAGTTGATTGATTCTAGGAATTTAAATTATTTGAATCAGGAGAGAATATGCACATTAAAGAAGAGGGGCCACTGAGTGGAGACAATACAGACATAAGGGGGAAAAGAAAGAAAGAAAGAAAGAAGAAAGAAAGAAAGAAAGAAGAAAGAAAGAAAGAAAGAAAGAAAGAAAGAAAGAAAGAAAGAAAGAAAGAAAGAAAGAAAGAAAGAAAGAGAGAAGGCAGAGATGTAATAGAATTACAAAATGGGAGAGGTGGAGAAAAAAAATATTGAGAGAGAAAAAACCAGTCTTAAATAGACCCAGGTATATGAGGGCCTTACCTCTTCTTTGTAAAGAGAACTACTATTCTGGCAAAAGCTAGGCATCAATCTGCCATGGTCAGGCAGATTGGAAATTGTGGAAGAAGAGGAGTCAACCACAATACTGCACCAGATCCGGGGTCCAAATTGTTCCCCTTTATGTGATAACCTCCAGTGGGATGTATAGGTTCCTTCCGTTGCTGGGGCTTCAAACTCCACTGAGACAAACCCCTCTTCCCCAGGAAGTAGGGAAGGCACAATCACATCTTTTTTTTCCGAAGACATCAGAGTTATGTTTCCCCACATGAATTTTAGCTGAAATATGAAGAGAAGGGAAAGTTATTTTATGGTAACACCAAAACACGAAAGTTTCTCATATTGGTCATGCATGCATATTTTTAGGCTTTATGTCCTATAAGACTTTCATTAAGTAAATGTTGGTAAACAGAGACTCAAACTTCCATCCTGAGTTGAGCTTCATTCTGTGGCTCTCAGGCACTATGCAACACAAAGAAAAATTACTGTGAAGACGACATCAGAATCCTGCATTTAAGTATCTGGGACTATGACACCTCTCAAGAATCTCTAGGGCTGCAGAGAGAAAGTTATTAGATAATCTTGGAGACAAGTGATGATGAAACAGACTAATAACACTTAAGAGACAAATCACAATTCACTGAATGTATACAGTTCTGAGATCTGGGCATCTCTGATTCATTAAAATGAATCCTTCAGTTCCCATTTACTTAGCAACCAGAGCAGCACAGAACCATAGCTTCTGCTTTTAACAGTGTAGCCAAAACTCCAAAGCGGGTGGTAGGGAGTTTAAAATAAACCTTTGTATAAATAAGCAAGTTACATTCCTGAGATCCATTATTTACTGGAATAGTAGAAAACAAAATATTAGCACGACTCAGCCTAAAACATGCAACAAAGTACTACTGCACTTTACAAAGTACCGTCCCAATATTGATGCAGAAAGAGCTAAAAGAGATGAGTAAAGGGAGCAGGCTCAGTGCCAAAGCTAGACTTTAGCATGTATTTTTACAAATTAAACATTGAAAAACACCTTGGTATCTGAGCTCCATGCCATATTGCCTGTGTTCCTCATACGCCAATGCTTCATGAAGATAATCTTTGGTGGGAGGTGAGTTCCATCTGGTAAATTCTCATCTACAAAGGCAGCACTCAGTGTGGAGACAACTGGGCATCGCTGTAGAGAACTGTAAAACGGAGGAAACCAGAAACAAATCAGTAAAATTTCAAATCTGCAGGCTCATTAGCCATTCTAAGTAGGTATTCTAGGAGCAGTAGCCCAACACACCTAGCTATCTAGGAAGCTGATCTAAAATGTATCAGGGATTATCAATTTACATACTACTGAAACTCTCATTCCTGTAACCTTTAACTGGGCAAAACAGACCATCGTAGGGCAACCATTTTTGAACCAAGGTACCTCAACCGGCTAACCTACAGAAGGCTAACCAAAATCTGAGAACCATTGTGATATCCAGGAGACAAGACAAAGTTGTCCTCTGCCCTTTGTGTTTTATTTTGGTTCACTACACAGGCTGGGTAGACTGATCCCCTGGCTGCCGGAATACTGTTAGTCATGGTAAAGCCAGCAGGAAATCAAAGTCATTCCCACTTCCAGAGTTTTTGCTCTTGGTCATTCTGTTTCTGTGTTAAGGAAGTATCTCTGAAATGATGACCCAAGGAATCACAATTTATCTTTTATAGTCTTTTAAAACTATATTTTTAGAGAAGTCGGAAGTTAAAGATACTGAAAATACTAGAAATGCACAAATCATGAGCTGGCTAGAAAAGGAGCTCATAGTCCACTAAAAGCCAACACAGAATATGCAGAATGTGCTTTCCAAACATAACCCAGGTCCAGGCTTGCTTACAGAAGTGTATTGGATTGTAGCCTCTCAGATTTTGCAGTTGCCAAACCAGTGTGGTCAAGAGCATGAACTGAGTGCCACAGATTAAACTTTTGATGCAATTTAAGTTGCTTCTTGAGTTCCCGTGCTTCAGCTTTACGCTGCTTCTTTTCTCCTCGTAAACGCTGCTTTTCTGCTTTCAGGAAATTCCTGTCCATCTGCTTCTGGAATCTGAACAATTAGAAATAAGGTATTAATTTTGCTTCTCCCCTATTAAAAAATAAGTGGAGCTGGATGTCTCCTAAGTTAGCTGGACAATCCATGGATAGAGGACCACTGGCAATAAACAAGCATCCTTTTCATGACATCCAAATACTATTGTTGGTTGACATCTTTTCAGCAGTGAAAGTCATTTAAGGAATCTGCAAGCTTTTTTTCTAGGCTTAATAAAACAAAGCAAAACAAATACAGAACCCCTGCTACCCCCAAAACAAAGCCCTACCCTATCAGAAATTCTGGCCTTTGTCCATTTCAGTAGGGCATCTACAATCATCATCCAGTTTTCCCTGAACAATGGGGCATTCCCTTGTTGCTAAAATGTTAGTCTGCTTCTTTTCTACCTAGGCTTAAATCATTCTAATTTTGTCCAATATTAAGATGGAGTCTTTGCCATTTCAATAGAACTAATCTACTAGAGGTGAAAGAAAGGCATGGAGACAAACCAAATGTTGAATTTCCCAGGTTGATATGAACTTAGCTATATCTTTGATTCCTCCATGAGGTTTCTTCACTGTATGTTATATTCATTATCATGAGCACTCTAAATATAAACAATTCAAGGGGACTCACAATGGAAGCAAGGAAGTTGGTTGCTTACCTGACTTGCTCTGAAGTGACAAGTGATGATGACAGCTGTCCAAGACTCTGTGTGTCTGAAATATGCCAAGTGGGCCTCCGCAGTTTTAGAAAGACATGGTTAGGGTCATGGAAATATAACCCTGCTTCACACAATTCACAGATGTTATAGGTTGGGCAAACACTGGAAAAATAAGAAAGGCGATGTGGTGAATTACTGATCTGTTTCCTCTATTAACTGTTTAAGTTATCTGCTAAAATACTTTCCTAGCTGTGCTGATATATTGAGATATATCAGTGTATTTATAAGTACAATATATTTGGATGAAATGTTAGGGGAAGATATAAAAGCAGAATTATGAGCCAGTGAAGCTTCTGTAAGGAAAATAAAACCCTAGATTTATTTTTCTCAAATGTTGATTGAAAAACTGAATAGGGAGGGGATTTATAAGCTTTAAAAAGTGTTAATAAAAAGTTACTTTTATCTGCAGAATACTTTGTGTGGACATATATTCCAGCTGGCAGGATCAAGGAAAAGAACCTTTTCCGCTATGGCCTCAGCCCTTTAAGCTCCCACACTTCTGCCCTTCTGGAAGTGTATAAAAACCTGGTTTTGCCAGTTGGTTTGAGGCCTTGTGGGGACATGCACCACTGGAGAAAACTGATGAGGTAAAAGAATATCATCCCTGTGCTGTCCATCTCCTTGGTTCTAAATTTGTATATAATGTTTTAAATTTTAATTGTTTTTGTATTTATCTTTTTATTGTCTGTAATAAGAGGGTCAGCAAATAAATTATCTCTTAGAAAACTCCTGTAAGAAAACCTTCTTGCCGAAACAGGGAAGTAATAAGAAATCAGAATGGGAAGAAAGGTTAGAATGGCTAATATTCTATGTTTAAAAGTTTTTCTTTTTAGAGAGCCTTTAGGGTTGGGTAAATTCTGGTAGTTCCTGAAGAAGTGCAGCTGCAGAAAAAAAAAGTTATTGAGTTTCATATTGTGTCCTAAGCTATTTTCTGTATTAACGAAATATAAACTGCTCAACTTATATGTGATTAGAGCAGCATTAGTCTCAGTAAATAAATCACAAATACAAATGAAAACAGCTCCTTTTGCCAATGTAGTATCATGCAATATTTATTGCCCAATTTCTCTTTTTTTTTGTTTTTGCTAAAGAAGAAAAATGGAACACAGGTAAAGTATAATATTTTTTTAAAGCAGAAATTTTATTGAAAGGAAGAATGTGAAAATCACTGATGTTCCTCTCCCAATTATTCAACAAATATCACTAACTTTACCTTTTGATTCCATGAAATGTTTTCACTTTGGCTATATAATGATTGGACCATTTTTGTTTAAATCACTTATATACATCAGAAACAACAGTCACTAGAAAACCTCAGAATACCGATTTCTAACCTCCTGGAAAACCATGGAAATTTGCATTTTAATCCCCTAGCCTGTGTCCTACCTGCACTGGTAGCGAATCCCCACTATGGGCTTTTGACAATTATTACAGGAGAGCAGCCAGTCATAGGAATTGCCTTGCACCAAGGAACTTGCAGGAGTTTGGTGTCTTGAAGTGTTCATGGACCTTGGAAGCTGGTTGGTAAGAAGCAGCTTGTCATTCAACTTCTGTTCCAGCATTTTAACAGTGTCTTGAACAACTTGCTCCCGGAACTGCAAAAGGAAAGGCAGAGAGAAAGAAAAGCATCCTGAGCAAGTGTCTATTGGCTTTTCGTTTCTTGCTCTGATCTCCATTCCCAGAATTGATGCATGCACTCCACTAGAATGGACAGGCAGTAAGTTGGTTTGAAGAAAAATAGTACTGCATACAATATACACTTTAATAATTTGGTGTATAATGGGCAACCACCCTTACATGCCTTCAGTTATCACATACTAACCATGAGATGAATGTATTGGTTTTTCCTACCTCCTGACCACACTACACTAAGCTGGACAAAACTGCCCTCTTAAATCAACTAGGAAATTTGGGTTTAGCAAATTTGGATCAAATATCAATTTGTGTGTGAAGCTCTATCCATGATGAATAATATCCTTTTCTTTACCTGTAAAGAAAGAGGTATTATTCTCCAACTCTGTTTGAATCACCCCAATGCCTTTTCTGAAGGCCTCTTGCATAACAAGACAAATAGAAAGGAAACCACATTCACCTTTTCCAAGTAGCTTGTGAACCACTCAGGAGGGACCTCACTGAGAAGGCGCTCACTCTAGAGAGATTAAAAAAAAAACACACAACTATAGCAGCAAAACTTAACATACAACTTCCTTGTACCTATTCATATTGAACTTGGCAAGACTGAGAGAATAAATAAAGGCACTCTTCAGACTTTGCCATATTATTTGTTTGTTTGGTATTTTTATTTAAAAATAAGGCCAGGCTTGCCACTAGAAACAATGTCATTGTTCTGGCAGAACAGAATGTAACCTGGACTTTGGTATTCAAGGGGATGCTTGGAAGTTTGCAGATATGTTCAGTCAGCCCAAAATTTTAAAAGCCCAAAGCAAAACCTCTCCTATTACTTCTAATAGCCAAGAACACTAGTCGGGTTCATAAAAATCTGAGGATCTTTTAGCATTATTTAACACAGCATTATTTAACCAGTATTATTTCTTTGAATGCATATAGTGGATTACTAACTGGTTAATTAAATGTAGCTGAATATTTTGATACTACATTTTGCTAGTAGTTTTAGAAAATAGCTTATGATTTCTTCAGCTTTTTACTACTTTAAAACTTTTAGCAAAATATATGATATATTCAGGGGGGACAAGGAAGAGCAGTGAATTCAGTTAATAATTTGTAAGAAACAAATCTTCTTTCAAACAAGTCTGAAATGTGAAGAATGGTTATGTACTCCAAAAACCAGGAAAATATTTACTCTTCAGAAAAAAAGCACACAGTCCACTCAATACCTATATTCCCCTCTGAATGGTTTGTAGGAATTTTATAGAAATGAAATAAATTGTAAAAAGTAACAAGAACAATTAGCAATAAAATGTGGGAGAAATTAAGGCATTAGAGACTAACTTTAGGACAGGTGAAAGTCAGTTTTGAATAATATCAGAGAACCCACAACATTTCATCAATATTAATACACTACAGACCTTGAATAATTATTACCTGTGTATTTTTCTATTTTTGTATAATTAGAAAAATTTTGAGATAATTATCAATAATTATCTCCCCCCATGGATTTAAGCTGAATACACTATCCCTAAACCTGTATATCTCTCAGGAGGATATCTACATAACAACTAATATTCACCTTAGATCTTAAGATCTGAATCTAAAGATAAAGGTTGATTAAATGAAACATTGCCACACAATGTAATGCAATTAAAATCGGAACCTTTGCAAGTTGAGATAGAAAGACCCAAAAAGAAAAACATGGTGTTAATGGATAGTTGACAGGATAGTTCCAGATGCCAGAAAACACATCTTTTTACTTCTACCTGAATCCTTTTATTCTTTCTTTTAGTATCTTTGTCTTTTATCAGAGTTTCAGCAATTGGAGCCTTCTTTTTAACTTCCGGAACAAATGGTTCCTCAGATCTTCCAAAAACCAGTCCTGAAGACATGCCTGAAGGAACTCTTAATTCATATACATTCATCTGGAGCCGACTGCCTTGTTTCATTGCAATCTGGGGGGAAAAACCCTTTCAGTAAAGTTACTTGTACATGCACATAGTCATTCTAATGAACTATATGCCATTTAAAAAAAAATCCTATCTTTCTAAAGTAACACATTTATTGAGAATTGAAATTTTAAAAAATTAGAATTGTGACAGGTTGAAGTGCCTGGCAGAAGGAAAGCAGATGGTCTGCAGTGTCATAGTTTTCTCAGGACAAGACCATAAACACTTAGACAAAATGGGAAAATGCTAGAAGGTACTTTTATAGTGGAATGTATATGTCTTAGATATAGAATATAAAAGACAGGAAAAGCTGAAAAAGGATTTTTTAAAATTGCAAAATTGACTACTGATCAAGCCAGATGGATGTTGCATCAATAATGGATCTTTTCAAACTCAACATATATGGAGCTTTTCCTAATTTCTAAGGTCCAAAAAGATAAAACCAATTTCCTTTTTTATGGTAATTATTTCTATATTCACTTCGCTTTTAATTTCCTAGAAATTTCCTTAATAGTCTTCTCATAACCAGCAACTGGGATACTAAGTGGTTTTGCCAAAATTCCTTATGTGACTTCTCCATCTGTGTCAAGAGAGCTAGTACCCTTCACAACCAGACAGAGATATCCATCATCCAGGAATTAGACCAGAAAAGAGAATTTAAACTCTCTAACTCTAAAGTTAGGAATCAAATCTTTGAGAATGGAAATAGTAACAATAATCTTACTTTCAGAGTAAGTTATAAGGACATAACCACGACTTTTATTAAAAATCAAAAATGTTGCAAAATAAAAAAGAAAGACTAGGTGCTTAAATCTAATATAGAAACTAACAGAATAACCATAAGAATGTGGAGAAAGTAACATAAAAACTGAAGCTCTTATATGTATTCTGACCCAACTGAAGAGGAAGGTAATACAGAAGTAATTTGCATTTTGTCCAGAGAATAACTCTTTACGGCAAGATAGACAAATAGTATTGACTTAAAAAGAACTTCAGTATCTTGGAATTGGACTAGAATGGATTAAATGATTTTATTGGTTGAGATAAAATAGAATAAAAAAATCTCAGACACATCAAGAAATCTAAAAGACTTGATTTGTACTGCTATAAAAATAAGCCCCCAAAGCTAGCCTAATCCATTACCTTAACAGCCTCTTGATATTCCTCTAAAGAGAGAAAGAAACAAACCATGGTTAATATTAACATTATCATGTCCAGAATTGCATTTGTAAATAAATATTTACAAATGCAATTCTGGACATAATTTGTAAGTAAAAATTTTAATCACATTTGGGCCCAATATAATTTCACCAATTTGGTAATTCCTTCTTATTCCTTGATACGGATTTCATCCCCCATCTCCAAATCCAATTTGAAGTTTAGGAAAGAAAAATTAATACACCCTGCAGGACTTGCTAGTTTTATTATGGTGTACAATCCATGTCATTAATTTCATCTCTTCAAACGTAATGGAATTCTACATTCAAACTATTTAAAAAAAACAAAACCAAGAATCACATATCCTGGGTAGTATGAGCAATCCACATTTCAGTTCTGAGTTAATTTTGAGAAAATTTAAATTAGCATTGAACTTAAACTTTACATAATAGGAAGTGACTGAATAAAGATCTGAAGATCTCATTAGGTTCAGCCTCCTCCTTAAAAGACTACTAAAGAAGCTGCAGATACAAAGCCTCATTCTAATGTAGAAATAGACAAATGCTGGTTAACTAGATAATCGCTGAATACAGTTTTTACAAGGGAAAAACAAGGCATGTTATGTTGTTTACAAAAGTATACTTTTCAGTACTATTAAGTATTTCTGTGTGTCCCTTATTTAGATCACTGCCTTTATTCACACTACCACAGCAGGACTCCAACAGATTTTATGAGTCAGCCAAAGGCAACTTACCTGCAGTGTTGATGGATACCTGTGAAAAGAAACCAAACCATGAAAGGAGGCTTTTAATTGCTGCTTATAATATTCATAGCAGGATTTTTCATGTGATCATTACAGAACAGTAGATTAGCTTCTGACATCATTCATAGTTATTACAGACATTTATTTCTTTTATTAAACAGATCTTTTCCCCCATCCTGCTTTCCTACTAAGAAACTACATAGTTCGAAGTAAAATCAACAAGGCCATGCAAATTAAGACTGTAGAAAGTTATTTCAACAAATATTGCTGGTTACACCATATTCAAATGTAGTCACTTTCTCTCCCCTGGCCCAAATATGCTGCCATCTCACTGTTATGGGTTATCATTTTGAAGACGACTGGTATAGGTACATCACAGAGCCTACCAGCCCATCCCAACTTGGTGTTCCCTGGATGCCCCAGCCAGAGTTCTATGTTGGGTGGGAATTTTGGAAATATTTGTAATATAACTCATATCAGGAGGAAGCCTTCTGTACAACTAAAGCAACTAAAGAATAAATCACTCCTCCTCAGACAAAAGTATTTTCTGTCATACCTATTTCTCAAGAATGGACAAATTTGAAGCATGTACATTTTTCTTCTTTTAGACATACATTGGTCTTTTCATAATTTCAAGAGCAAAGTATTTTTAAAACATTGTTATCAGGGGTAGGGGTGGCAGGATTCAAGAAGTGTCCTTATTTCTACTATAAAGACGTAATTCGTTAACCCTTGACTTACAACTGTTTCAGTGACCCTTCAAAATTATGATGGCACTGAACAAAGGGACTTACAGCTCCTGCCCAAAGTTCCAACCATTGCAGCACTGCCAGTCACATGATTAAAAACCCAGACTGCAGGGATCACATCCTTATGACTACAGATTCACTGCCACTCCCACCCCAACATGGGAGGAGGAAACAGCTGCAGGGAAAGCGAAAGGTAAGTGGACCCAGGCATGATGGGACAGGAAAAAGGCTTACACATCTCAGGAATAGCAGGAGCAATGAGGCGGCTAATGTGCTGGTGTGCCTACCGTGTTTCCCCGAAAATAAGACACTTGTATTTTTTTGAACCCTGAAATAAGTGCTTGGCCTTATTGCCATGCACTCATAAGCCCGATTGGGCTTATTATCAGGGGATGTCTTATTTTGGGGGAAACAGGGTAGCTGGCTGAGGTTTTCTGGCCATGTCAGGCTTCTGTCCATTAGTAGGCCTAACAAGCTGAGGCTTCCAGGTATGGTGGTAGAATGAGGTGGCCCAGGCCTCTCAAGAGTGGCAGGGGGAAGGGAGGAAGTCTGTAAGTCGGTGGGCCTAGCTAACTGCAGCCTTGTGACCCGCAGATTTCCATATGTTGGTAGGTGCCAAGATTCCCAAGGCCTTCATCACCCCTTGAGGCACTCCTGCATGGTCACTTAATAGAGCTGGGATTATGATCATTGAGGCAGTTACTTGGAAGTCTTGCTTTATGACCATAACTTACGAAAAGAATTCTGAGCTTAATTGTGGTCATAAGTCAAAGACTATCTGATTATTATTATTTTTTAAAATATCTTTTTAATCCTGAAGTGGTAAGCAAGCCTCCAGAGAGATGTCAGAAAAATTAGATAATCTGTGAAACTATTACACAATACAGACCAAATATTGACTGGAAGCTATTTTGCAAGGAGAAAAAAAGCTTCTTTATAAAAAATATATGAAGTTCTTTTTAGTGTTCTATTCTTTCAAAAGTACAAGGATACACTTTTCATTTTTAAAATGAAGCCCTCATAGGAAGATAGAAGTGCAGTACCTCATCATGGTCCTCATCTAGGTATTTGATCTGGATATTATTCAGTTCAAATGAGACTTTCACCTACAACAGAAATTAACCGTAGTGAAATGGCTCATCTCCATGACGGAGAAACAGGCCGCAATGATTAATCCTTTTTATTGATATTTCAAAAGTGTAAATGAAGCCAAGAGCAATTCTACTCCTCTTTGTCAAATCCAAACTATATATCTATATCTATATCTATATCTATCTATCTATCTATCTATCTATCTATCTATCTATCTATCTATCTATCTATCTATCATCTATCTATCTATCTATCTATCTATCTATCTATCTATCTATCTATCTATCTATCTATCTATCTATCTATCTATCTATCTATAGTACGTGTGTGTGTGATCTATCTATCTATCTATAGTACTTAAAAGAATCAAAGCTTTGCATCCCAGTGAATAAGTCTATAAGCTGTTTAGAATATTTTGCATATACCCATCTTGTCCATTAATCAAAAGGTGACTTTGGCAATTTTAGTTTCACCTCCCTTACCCAATAGATTTGAGTTTTCAACCACATTGCAGACCTACTAAAAATAAATCAAGTAAATAATTTCTTCTAACATTGCATTCAATAACAAATTCTGGGGAACTTGAGAATAAAACTAAAATTCTTAATATATAGTACAGGAGTGAAAAAAATGAGTACACAGAAGTATCCTAGCAAGTTAAAGATTTCCACAAAAAGGGCAAAGCAACCTTGTGTCAATATTGAATTAAACCACTTGCAGCAAAAACATGCAAGTTCATGCCCATTTTTAAATACTGTCTACAGTTGCTCTAAATTTACATTTAATCTTGATTGGAATAATAGTTTCCATTTCTTTTAATGTTAAGTGCTGGTCCAAAAACATCTCAGATCTGCTTTCTGCAAACAGACTGTAATTCAATCCCATCCACTTTCTGCTATGAAGCACGGATTGGTCAGTGTACAAATAACTTGAGCAAGAACTGTTCACTTACAAAGAACATTAAAAAATGAAGAGAACACTATTGGGAGCTCAGATATATTTTTGATTATCATCTGGTAGCCTATACCAATTATTAGTGTCTAGATTTGATTACTAGAATGTTGTTGTTCCTAGTCACTAATCTTGCACTTATACAGCTCTGCATAAATTGAGGGAGAAGGTTGAAGCTGTAAAAGATGTTAATGTTATACTAGTTTAACTACTGCATAGCTGGGATATTATAGACATGTCAGCAATGCAACAGCCAAATTGCCTTCAACCTTCTCCATTCTATGGAATTAATGAAGAGTGGGGACTTTAATGCAATTGCATTAATAAAATTTGTCCAATTTGCTAATCAAAGGATGGGAAGAAAGCTGAGATCATTCCATGAATGACTTAACATTTTACAGAAATAATCCTCTCAAATTTCATTAATTGTTGGTTTACCACTTCAATTACAATAGGAATTCTAAATACAATATTTAGAATTCTAAATATTAGAATTAAACAACAAAGATAGAAACAAATAACAAATAATTAAAGATTAACAGTCACATTGGGAAAATGGATGACCAATTACAACTCATCTGAAACATACGTCCAAAAGTGGGTTCAGAGACCACCCTGTTCTAGGGCCTACTGAAAAAACCAGATGTTTATGAAAAACTTAAAACAGTAAGTGATGTGAAGAAAGCAAAGGGAAATATTAAAACTGTTATTGATCAGTGAATCACAATGAGCAAAGACCCAACTCACCATGGCTTCCACATCAGCCCATGCGGTTTTAGATGATACAAGGAAGTTCAAGGTGTTACCTTGGAAAGTCACACTGAAATTTACCTGGGGATCCATTCTGCGAATCTGTGGAATGAAAATGAAAACATCAATTAAAAAACAATGTAGTTGTTCCAAACTTAACTTCTTTTTGAGAGGAACCAAGTAGTCACAATATTTTTATATAATTCAAAGAACCAAAAACCTGGGGTTAGGGCCGCCTGAATTTTTCTCTTCCTCTCCCCCATCCTTCTGAATATTCTCCTAAACTGTGCTTGCTTGCAGATGAGGAAGATAAGAAAACAGTGATGAAATTAAGGAACTTTCATCATGTTTTCTGACTGCTAATTGATGTTCATGGATATATTATGTGTTTTGGTTAAGTCAGGTGCACAGTTCTGTACTTTGTTAGGTCAGGTTCACCTAACCAAATACACCAAGATTAAAATACTCAGAATCATGTATACAAAGTCAAGGTTAATATGGATTAATCATTATGTTAGCCATGCCATACTGAGAATATGGAATAGATTAAAAATCCAAATTGGGTCCAAAAACACCTTTATGATTCTCTGCCCAATAATTTTTTTATAGACAAAAAATAACAGGCAAACATAAAAGCTAACTTATTGTGAGATACTAAAATTTTGTAAAGGGAAATATAAAATACAATTTAAAAAATTGAGGCAGAGGGAGATATAATTCTCAATTAGATTCAATTAAATATCCCTAGATAATAGGGATATTATTTACAATTAGATTTAAAATAGACAAAATAATTTATAGTTTTGAACATTCTAAGACTGAAACAGAACTGTGTACAAATATGAATATATAATTGCAAAAACATATACATCTATTGAAATTTGAAATGGAAGAACAACCGTTATGGAACTTTGTTTTTTTATAGCCACAAGATTATTGTATGCACAAATCAAAAAGATTTGGCATTATCCACAAAGGAGGAATAGCTGGTGAAGATAATAATACAAATCAAGACTGGGAACACTAGAACTTTGCACATATTCGTAAGTGTGTTGTAAATACAATCATATTTGCAGTTTGTAATGCTTCCCAGCCCATGACTAGAATGTACATGTTAACTTGTTCTTAGTACAAAACATGTTTCTATGTTTGTTTCTTCATTAATCTACCTATAATAGTTTACAATGCATTGTATGTAAGGCATATATACTCCTTTTTTGGTAGCTCCTCAGAATGGCATTGCTCTGAGGAAAATACCTATGAAGTGGAAATGTGGTTTCTCACCATTTTGAAGTAGAAAAGCAAGTATTCTTTAGGCATACTTTTATAACTGTTAGGACTATCAACAGAAAAGCAGGTCTACAAAAGTTATCCAGAGTTATCAAAAATAATCAGTCATTGGTCTAGATTATTGAAATCACTTCTCCCCACAGCCACAGGACAGCTCTGCTTTTAAATTCTATCGAGCTTTATTGTAGGACATGACCCATAAACACCAGCATGTTATATTACTTATATAACAGTTTTGAAAGAAAAAAAGATATTCTGGAATATTTGGAAGTTCCATACCTTTACAGGAACTTAAAAGTGGTTTATCTGAAATAGTGTGTTTTGGCTACATAATAACTTCACAAACATTCCAGACAAGCACCATGGGACAACTACCATCTTGAAAATCCTTGGAACAGGAAATTGCATATCATGGATCTACCGGAAAGTCACCATCTTAACTGGCCTACTTGCTACAGTGCAAGATATCTAGTTAGTAGGTTATCCCCGGGATTAACCGCAGTATTAATAAAACTACGAAAACACAGGGGTTGCTACCTTAACGCTGCAATTATACGCTTACGTATATGGAGGTAAAAGCATCAACATTGACGAATATATGTAGTAAGCATACATAGCATTTATCTCTATATCCATTTACTCGGAGAGATTAAGGGCGTTTCCGTTTGGCTTCGCATTAAAATCGAAATTGCCAACTTGGAAAGCCTTAAGAAACAGTTTATTATAACGCGGGAGCCCGAAAAAGTTGCCTGCTGTTGAAGCAACTACCGAAAACGGGTCATTCGCTCCTCACAGGGACGGGAGAAGAGCCGACTTAGTAACACAGCGTTTCCCGAGCACAAAGGCTATGCGGTGGCCGCTTCTTCTCCAGGACGAATCTTACTCCTCGCTTACCAAACACTCAGCAAACCCCATCAGTCGGCGTCCGCCACCTGGCGCCCTCCAGCTGCACTAAACCGCCGCAGCCCATGGACGTGGGGGGTGAAGCCAAGGGGGCTATTCTTCTACCCCGCACGACTGGAGGACGCCTCTCGGGGGAGGCAGTTCCTTTAAAGAGAAGGGCAGGGAGGCAGCAGGCGTGCGGGACGGAACTTACTGGACTGCCCAGCAGGTCCTGGACGTCTGACGAGTGGACCTCGGCAAAGACCGAGGTTCCACGCTCAGCGTTCGCCATCCCCTCCCCACGCTATGACGCAAGAAGATCGCAGGTTCGTCGGCCAGCTCTTGCAACCACTGCTGCTTAATGCGACTGGGCGGGGGGGGGCGGTCTTTTATACTATTGGCTACCCGCGAGGAGAGAGGCGGATCCTGTAAAGAACAACAATAACAAGTAAGGAGATTGACGCATCTCATTACCAGGGGAAGGGATTTCCGGGTCCAGAGCGTGGTAGAAGCCATTTTTACGTGTCTTCTGTGTTGCAACCAGCCAATGAAAAACCAAACATTTGACTGCAGTAAAAAGATCGCGGCAAATACAAAAATCGTCCGAATTCACATTGGATTCTGTGTGAATGTTTTCCTTATTGGGAAGAAATTATCATCGTCTTTCCGAGATTATGAAGAAAACCCCATGCAACCATTTATTTATCAAACTCTTATGCCGCCTTATCACATCGAGGGAGACTCTAGGCGGCTTACAGACAAACCAGTTTAATTTTTTTTTTTAAAAAAAACTAAAGCTATAACGAGAGCCAGTTTGGTGGTTTGCCATTGCCTTCTTCCCTGGGCTGAGAGAAAGTGACTGGCCAAGGTCACTGGCTTCATGTCTAAAGTGAGACTAGAACTCAGTCTTCCGGTTTCTAGCCTGTGATGCCTTAATCACTGGACCAAACCGACCCTCCATCGCTTTTTACCTAGCTTTAATTATATTTGAATAAGGCCACTGTTAAGTTGGGTACATTGCTCGGTACAGCCACATTGTTCGGTTGTCAGAAATTAGTGATGGGATCCTTTCATACTCGAGCAGCGAGGACTGAAACGCCATTCTTTCCCCCGCCTTTCTAGCGTTACCAATTGGTGGGGCTGGGTATGTTGCAGTCATGGGATCCAGAAGCTACGAGGCGATTGGTTAGCAGGCGGTTGCCCCCCCCCCGCCGGATATCAAAGGGAGGAAGGCGCGGAAAAAAAAAGCAGAGCGGGAGGCGAAAGGAGTAAAGTCGCTTTTTAGGGGCGGCAAGAGCTTGGAGATCGTGCAAAACTTAAGCGAAGGAAAGCAGCGTTTAGGTGAGCAATACCTATGTAGCAGTGTAACTCGACAGTGACGGCAGATTATGGCTGGAGTTTGGATGCGCATTTTTTTTTTAAATCTCGGAGGTTTTAATCAAGAGGCGCTTATTAGTATTATCACTAAAGGAGTTCGGGGGAGATGATACAAGCATCTAGTTCATATGATAAAAGACTAGAATAAGGGAGAGATAAATTGTCTGTCAGCAGCTAACCTTTCTTTCGGCAGATTCTGTGTAAGCTAATTCTCTTCCGTTTTTGTTACTATGTTCACTGTATAACCAGGGAAAGGGGAGGGGCGCTATGTAGTAAAGTAACATTATTAGATCTACGTGTGACAGAAAAATCTTTGATTAAAGTTTAGTACTTAAAATAGGGCATTTGTTTCCTGTCCATAAAAAAAGGATTTACCTACAAAATGAAACAACTGGAGGTGGATAGAAAAAGAACGGTCGCCAGTAATGCCTACTTATAACTTATTTCATGAAATTATTTTGGATAGTTTGTGAAATTAGATAGAGATAATGCTGAAAAATACTTGGGCAATAAATCAAGGATATTATTAACTAAAGTTTGTTTATCAAAATTTTATTAGAGACGTGGGAAAATTGTGTGTGACTCAGCTGAGTCACTTATAAATGAAGAAGGGAAATTCTTATAACAATGTTCAGGATTCTGTATTATCACAGATTAGTATTACAGAGAAAACTAATTTGGTGTAGTGGTTGAAATGTCAGATTAGAAATGAGAGATTGTTCTAGTCCTGCCTTAAGTATGAAAGCTGCCTGGGTGACTTTGGGCCAGCCACTCTCAGCCAGGGGTGAAATTCGGCAGGTTCTGACAGGTTCTGGAGAACCGGTAGCGGACATTTTGAGTAGTTCAGAGAACCAGCAAATAGTACCTCTGGCTGGCCCCAGAGTGGGATGGGAATGGAGATTTTTCAGTATCCTTCCCCTGCCACGCCCACCAAGCCACGCCCACAGAACCGGTAGGGAAAAATTTTGAATTTTACCCCTGCTCTCAGCCCAACTAACCTCAGAGTTTTTGTTGGAAAAATAGAAGGAACCCAAATACTTTTCAGCATTATCTCTATCTAATTTCACTGACTATCTGAAATATTTGTCACCTTCAGTTATTTATAACATAATAAAGGAAGCATATAAAAAAATAAAAATAAAAAGCCTGCTGGGTGATCTTAGACCATTCACTTTCGCTTGTGGCCTTGAAACTCTGGCATGCCAACTCTGTCAAGGAGCTGCTAAGAAGTTAACCCCTGAACTTGAGAGAGACACTATCTTTGCAAAGGGGCTTCTTTGCCCACTCAAAAATATAAATCACAAGTAATTCTGGCAAAGCAAAAAAATAAAATAAAAAATCAAGAGTTCAATTCAGGGGTGAAATTCAAAATTTTTTCCCTACCAGTTCTGTGGGCGTGGCTTGGTGGGCATGGCAGGGGAAGGATATTGCAAAATCTCCATTCCCACCTCACTCGGGGGCCAGCCAGAGGTGGTATTTGCCGGTTCTCCAAATTACTCAAAATTTCCGCTACCGGTTCTCCAGAACCTGTCAGAACCTGCTGAATTTCACCCCTGGTTCAATTTCTTTCTATTGATCCAAAACAAATTATACACTCATATGTCATACATCAGAAAGCAAATGATTAAAGGATAAAAGACATTGATTACATGTGAGATTTGAATAATAGAAAACATTGATTCTAGATAATTAGATTCAAAAAGTGGCAAATTTATGGCTTATACTACTCTTTCCTAATTGGATATGTATCTTTCTTAAAACTTAAAAATTATATTCAAGGACTTTTAGAATAAGCTCTCTATTGTTTAGTGTTAGAAAGACAAGTACGTGCAAACCAAAAGAAATTGCCTTGTCTAAGAAGAAGGCATATGTTTTCTAAAGTTAGAATAGAGGCCTAGACCATGTTAAAATTGCTAATACTATCTTTTAAAACAATAATAATGAAGCCTAAAATACCAGGTAACATCCTCAACCCAAGCAGCAGGCAATGGCAAACCACTTCAACATCTTTGCAAGAAATATGCAGGTACTAGTCCAGACAATCTCCAGATGTCAACAGTGATTCAAAGGCATACACACAAACATAGCACTATAGATACTTATTGAAATCTGGGCAGTATCTTGCTAGCTATGTGGGAATTGATAGATACCTATCTTGTGAGGTTTATACAGATTCAAATCTGTTTTTCTAATCTTTCACTGCTTCTTGATTTTTCTAGATATAAAACATTTTATTTAATCTGCAAACATAGAAGAATCTGAGACATCCAAAATAATGTTCCATAATATTGTGCAGTTTTAATTGCCTAATTCAGAGGCTACAAAATACAAAGACAAGTATCTTCCTCTTTTATCCCAGGAGGGAAAAATAATAGCTTAACAACAAATCATAAGTAGCTTAACAACTCTTTTGCTTAGAAACATAGATTTTGGGCTTGGTTCTTGTTGTTACAATGACTACCTGTAATTTTTCTTCTACCCATAGTTAATCTCTTATGTAAAGTAAAGAAAGCCAGTCAATCTTTGTCAGCAAACTTCCAGTAATGGAAACCAAGTATAACTATTTTTTTTCCTTTTAACTCTGATCAAACAAACATCTTATAAATCTCTACGTTTTAAAAATTATGAATGGAAATACAAATATGAGTTCCTTTATTGCTATTTATCCCAGTGTCAGTATTGGTATTCCAAAGAACGGGAATGGTTAGTAGGCAAGCAAAAGCCAAAGGAGTGAAATTGATTAGTCTTGTCAGTTTTGAGCTGGATATCCAGGTGCCAAGATGAACATTTCAAAGGCTGGTGGGCAAAACAAAAATAGAGTTGTGGTCATGTGATTTTCCATTTAGCAACTGTTTCACTTAATATTCACTTAATATTAGAGATACCAGTCTTAATTGCGGTTGCTAAAGGTGAAGTACCTGTACTATATTTCAGAATGCTACACAAAATTAACATTTTTTTCTATTTTCAAGGTGTATAACTAGCTATGGATTTGCCTGTTCCAAGTGTTGGTGAAGTTCATGGACTGCTGCTAGCTTTGCAGAAAAATTTGGAGTGTCCAATCTGGTATGGAAAAAAAACAGTTTGAATATCAAGATTTTATTAAAAATGTATAATATCTAACAAACTCTGATCTCATACGTCTGGATATCAGATAAACAACATAGGAAAGGCTGTTCCAGAAATATAAATTATATACAGTTTTATTTTCACAGTGCTAGAGTTTGTCTGTCTATAGTATAATATGTTTAGAAAGTTTCAGGACATTAGAAAAGAATACATCTTCACTACATATATAAGATGCAGGTGTGAGAAAGAGTTACTTCAGGCCTTTACTGCTGGGAAGAAAATATGACTAAGAAGACCTGGGTGATTTTTTAAAAAAATTATTCTCCTTGATTTCTGAGACTTGGCAGCAAAATCAAAGAGGAACAGTGCAATTAGTTATATTTTCTGCCATCACTAAAGTTTCTTGGAGTATTACATAGAGTTTCATTTTTCTGGGGCGAAAATAAGTGGTTTTGCATACAAAATAGTTATTCTGGTAGCTAGATATATATAATATGAATAATAACCATTTGGATAACCCAGCACTGGTCCAGCGGTCACCATTGCCTCATGAGCCAGCCAGCCTGCCTAGCCCGAGCCCGTCAGGTGCTCCTGGCCAGTCTCCTGGGGACCTGGCATGAAGGGACAATCGCGCCCGGTCCTGCTTTGTCCAGAAAGGCCGGCAGGCAAGGCTTCGTGGTCCAACAAAGGGGCTGGGGGCAGGACTTCCTCCCTTCCCTCTTTTGGGGAGATTTTTAAACAAAGGGCTGGGAACTTCAAGCAAGGCATGTTCTACAGCCTCACCCATCCCGCCGGCAGTTCTGGGCTAGGCAGTGGTTTGGCTTTCCCGACTGGCTGCGACCTTACCTTCCTCCCGCGGCTGGTGGCAGAGGGGAAGGCGAGTAAGCCAGGGCTGAGCCGTCGCCGCTCGGCTGTCCCCCAGCCCGCATCTCGCCCCCCGCCCGGATTCTCCGCAGCTGCTGGGCCCTGCCTGCCAGCAGGCGGGGGGCAACCAGGGAGCACGAGGCTATGCCGCCTGCATCGCCCCTCTGCCAGCCGCTGCTGGCCTGCACACTTCGGCCGAGCACAGTCGCCGCTGTGAGAAGGTGCGAGCCCCATGGGCTGGAAGGTAAGGCTGACGGTGGGGAAGGAAGATCTGTTCTGGGCTTGCTGCACTCAGCCGAAGGGCCGCCTCGGTGGTGGTGGGGGACATGGTGAGACTGCCTTTCGGGCCCTGCTCTGGGCTGCTGCCTGCTTGACCTCCGCTCCGGCTCAGGTGCCGCATCCAGCCCGCGACAAGGGGACATGCCGCTTCCAGGCCAGCCTGGCCAGCGGATGGGCGAGTGGGTGACCCTCGGGGGAGGGATTTTTGCTCAGGCCTCCCACCCGGAAGACCCCGCGGAAGCCGAAGGTGGGCCCGAAAGGCAGCCTTGCCTCGCTGTGTGCTTCCCCCCCCCCTGAGGCAGCCCTTCAGCTGAGCGCAGCAAACCTGGAGCAGATCTTCCTTCCCTGCCATCAGTCTTACCTCCCAGCCCATGGGGCTCTCACTGTTCTCACAGTGCAGCTTGCGCTCGGCCGAACTGCACCAGCGGGTGAGGGAGGGGCGATGCGGGCGGCAATGCCTCGTACTCCCTGGTCGCCCCCGCCTCCCGGCAGGCAAGGCCCAGCAGCTGAGGAGGGGGTCAAGATGCAGGCTGGCGGGGAGCCGAGCGGCGATGGCTCAGCCCTGGCTTGCCATCCCCTCTGCCACCAGCCCCGGAAGGAAGGTAAGGTTGCGGGACGAAGAAAGAGGCAGTCGTGGAAGAAGCGGGGAGAGTAAGGGGCCTCTGAAGGAGGGGAAACAGGGCGGAGCGAGCTGATTTGGCAAAGGGTGAGACTGTGGTGGAAACTTGCGGGAGCAAGCGGGGCAGTGGGGGGAAGGTGTCCCTTTAGAAAGGCAGGAACTGGCGCATCCCCTGAGGCGGGTGAGCAGGTGGCATGCAGGCGGAGGCCCCGGGAAAGACCAGAACCAGGGACTGGCGTGCCCCCAACCCAAGGAGGGCGAGCGGGTGGCATGCGGGCGGAAGAATGGGGAGAGCCAGGTCTGAAAGGTGGGCGAGCCTCGCCGTGTCCACCCCAAGGTGGCCCTTTGGCCGAGCGCCCTACCTTTGTGGGCAGCCACGGTGAGCAGAGCGGGCGAGGTGCGGAGATCAGCTGGGCCGCATGGCTGGCGTGGTAGGCCGCGGCGAAGGCAAGCGGGCGAGGCGCAGAGATCAGCTGAGCAAGCGAAGGAGCCAAAGAGTAGCTGAGCACGGGCGTGACTAGTCACTGGTGCGACAGCCAGTGGTGTGATTAGCCGGTTCTCCGAACTGCACAAAATCTTAACAATCAGTTCGCCTGAACCGGTCCAAACCGGTGGAAGCCCACCTCTGATCATATTCAAATAAGAGGTGCATCATATATTCATGTAGCATTGCTACATTGGCAGGTTTATTTTTGATTCCTTTTCCAATTATTCGTAGCACGGAATTTGCCTTCTTTTTTCAGCTGTTTTCAGCACATCAGGTTGAATTTTTATTGAGATATTTATCACAATTCCAAGATTCCATTCTTGCTTAATCCGTGTCAGTTCAGAATCACATATATGTACAATCCAATAAACATTATTTTGTGTTTATTTACACTGAGCTATTTATGCTATTTTAAAGCTTGTTAATTCTATTTAGAGATATTTTGGAACTCTCCATAATCTTTTTTGTCAAAAACTTACCTAAATAAGAAATTTCAACTTTGTGATGTATGAATATGGAGAAGTTACTCTAATTTTGGCCAGACAGCTGATTTTTTTTAACATTGATATTCTTGCTAATTATTTGTTGTCATGGCAGCAAGTACTTTGTGTTGTATCAGGCATTATGCTTCATACCACCATTTAGTTTCTTTTACTTTTCCTCTCTGCATAGCTAATTTGATTAGATGATTAGCTAAGGAAAGGACCACAATATAAAACCTTGTTCTGTACAGGGTGGTATGTCGGGTTTATAGACCACTGAAGCACAATTTTCATATCTTAAAAATGAGTTTTAGTTTACAAAGGGTTATGTCAGAATAAATCTATTATACTGCAAGATTAGAGTGTGTGTAATTACTATAATATGCTAGAATGGCTACTTCACTAGCATTAATTCTTAGAATTACAGTATATTGAAGATACTTTGTTTGACATGCATAGCTTTGATGTTTTCTTTCTTTCTTTCAGTCTGGAGGTGATGAAAGAGCCAGTCTCAACAAACTGTGGTCATATCTTTTGCAGGTAAGCCTCCTCAATTATCAAAGCTTGAACATATCGGCTAATTGATTAATGGCGATGAGAGTTGTAGTGTAATGCATCTGGAGGACATGTGACACTGAAAAGATGATGTTAGGATGTCAAGTGTTCATTCTCAGGATTTTTAGAGGTTTTCATGTAGAAATCTTAGATAATTTCTTGAGAGACAAGGAAGCTATAAGCAACGTGGGTATACAGGCAATTAAAATACAAAATAGTTGTAATTACTTCTGTCCAGATTGAAAGGCTGAGTCTCCAATATTCATGTTGAATATGTTTCAAAACTATATGCCATATCACTAGCTGGCTGAATTGCCTGTTGCTGTGATTTATTTTGTGGGCCTTTTTTTTGCCTGCCACCAGAGTTAAACTCTCATGTCCAAAGTTTTGCCTGCTGCAGACATAAAAGTCATTACTTTAAAATTTAGAATATTCCAATTTAGAATACAATAGAATAACAGAGTTGGAAGGGACCTTGGAGGTCTTTTAGTCCAACCCTCTGCTTAGACAGGAAACCCTATACTATTTCAGACAAATGGTTATCCAATCTCTTCTTTAAAACTTCCAGTATTGGAGCATTCACAACTTCTGAAGGCAAGTTGTTCTACTGGTTAATTGCTCTGTCAGGAAAAATTTTCTTAGTTCTAGGTTGCTTCTCTCCTTAATTAGTAATGTAATTAATTAATTAATTAGTGATGTAAAACTATTCAACACCACCGACAATATTACAACCCTTCAAAAAGACCTTGACTATGTATCTGAATGGTCAAGCAAGTGGCAACTTCAAATCTCAATCAACAAATGCTCAGTTTTACACATTGG
>QLTV01002105.1:1595864-1612152 GCA_003457575.1 Thermophis baileyi
TTGCAACAGAATACCTTATTCCACAAGACTTGAAATTTTGGGCTTAGACAACTTAGAACTACGTCGCCTTAGAACCGATCTAAATGTAGTTCATAAAATTATCTGCCACAATGTCCTACCTGTCAATGACTACTTCAGCTTCAACCACAACCATACACGAGCACACAATAGATCCAAACTTAATGTAAACCGCTCCAAACTCGACTGCAGACAATACGACTCCAGCAACAGAGAGGTCAATGACTGGAATCCACTACCTGACTCTGTGGTTTCTTACCCAAACCCCAACAACTTTAAACTTAGACTGTCTACTGTTGACCTCACCCCAATCCTAAGAAGTCTGTAAGGGGCGTGCATAAGCGCACAATCGTGCCTACAGTCCCTATCCTAATGTACCCATATATTCATACTTCTTGTACTCATAATCATGCTTGTACTATTATATATATATCTATATATACAATCATGTTTATACTTTGTCTATACTTTGCTTGTAATCATATATGCTTGACAAATAAATAAATTAAATTAAATTAGTTAATGGACACATTTGAGTTCTGGCAGAGCAAGGACCAAAAAATAGTGGTCAAGCTAATACAGGGGTGTCAGACTCAAGGCCTGCGGGCCGGAGGTCAGATCCGGCCCGCGTGGCCATCCTGGAAATTAAAGGGCCAGCCCGCATCGCTTCAGCCTGGCCCACGCCATCCTGGTGGGCGCATGCACGCACAGGAGGAGGCAGGCGCATGCGCGCACAGGCCCAGTTTGCCGCAGCCGCATGCAGGGCAACAAAAGTAGTCTGTGGGACTATGGTAAAAAAAATAGTTCAGACCTTCCAACTTCTCACGGGAAAAAAAAAGATCTCGCGAAGTTGGAAGGTCTGAACTACTTTTTTTACCATAGTCCCACAGACTACTTTAGTTGCTGTGCACGCGGCGGCGGCGAATGGAGCTGGAAAGCAGGTTAGCGAAGGGATGTAGCTGCCCTGGGGGGGTTGAGGCTTAGGTATGGGTGGCCTAGCTGAACGGCCCTCAGGTAAGCTGGTGTGGGGTGGGTGGGGCAGCTCTGCACCCCCTGCCTTGCTTCGTCCTACACCCCCCCCACCGCCTTGCTTCATTCTTCGCCACTTCTTCTTCTTGCTCGCTGCCGTAATGGAGCAGGAGGCTGAGCAACGCACTGGTGCAGCGGCCACAAAGCGAGGCGGTGTGGGTTGGAGGACGAAGCAAGGCAGGAGGTGTGGAGCTGCCTCCCATGCCCTGCACCAGCTTATCTAAGTGCCCCGCATCAACATCCGCCTGGCCTCGCGGCAGCTCCAGCAGCCCCATCCAGGACCCCACGTGCGTCGCTCAGCCTCTTGCTTCGTTGCGGCTGCGAGCAAGTAGAAGCGAGCCGATGGCCACACGGGGTCCTGGATGGGGCACAGGTTTTGCACAGGTTTTGTCTGGAGGAGGAGGAGTGAGGAGAAGAAAGAGGGAAAGAGGCCGAGTGATAAGTGCCCCGCCGGCCAGGCACTGAAAGGCTGTCTTTGCCACCACAGAGAGAGAGAGAGAGCGAGCGAGCAAGAGAGCGATCCGATCCAACCCAACCTCTGTGTGTGTGTGTGTGTGTGTGTGAGAGAGAGAGAGAGAGAGAGAGAGAGAGAGAGAGAGAGAGAGAGAGCGCTTCAGTGCCTGGCCAGTGGGGCGCTTCTCACTCGGCCGCTTTCCCTCTTTCTTTTCCCTGCTCTTCCTCCTTCAGGCAAAAGCTGCGCTTTTAGTCCATTGCAGCACAGTGCTCGGGATTTACTTTGACAGCAGCAGGGCTTGGGGGATGGTCATGGCGTGGCGGAGAAGATGGAAGGCAATTCCCCCCCCCCCAGACCAACCTGATGGGGGTGGAGTGGAAACTGAGTGGCGCCGAAAACAGCTGAAGGCCCACCGGCTGTAGCTGCCCCGCCCCCTGCCTCGCTTCACCTCATCCCGTAGGACGAGCCTCCCGCCCCACCCACCAGAGACCCCTGGATTTCCTCCCCAACCCTGCCCAGCCCCCACAGGCACCAGCCATGCGAGTGACGTCAAGCTGGCCATGCCCCCGGGTCATGCCCAGTCAGCCGCAACCACCCTGGCCATGCCCCTCCTCTCCCCTTCCCGGCCCCCGGTGGACAACCACAATGCTGATCCAGCCCTCAGTGACATCAAGTTTGACACCCCTGAGCTAATAGATTCCAAGGCTGGCTCATTTAGTTTGTTAAAATTACTATAGCAGTTAGGTCCAAGTATAATATGAGACAGGAGTAGTGAATTTTTTTTTCTAGCCATGTGCTCTCCTTTTATTTTAATTAATGAGGGAAGCAAAGGGATATCCTTGCAAGTTCAAGGATACCACATTGAAGTGGACTCAATTTCTAGATATGGCAGTAGGATTAATGTACCTGTGTTGAACCTTTTTTAAATACAAAAACACATAGAAAATCTCAGAGCTGAAATTTAGTAGTTGTACTGTCAAATTTTAGAGGTGCAGTTTGGGATGGTATGATGGCTATAGAAATTATTCTAGAAGCCTTGATGTGTCCCATAGATTGCTGCCCCTCTTGTTACATCATGTATTGTGCATCAGTGCTTAAGAAGGACATTTTTAATCCTATTCTCTATTATCACATTTTGCTACCGGTATTTAAATTGTAGAATAGTGTTAGGATACCTTCTAATTTAATTTGATTTCATTTAATTTATTAAATTGGTATGCTGCATAACTCTTAGTGAGTCTGTGTAACTCACAAGAAAAAAACATTTGGAAAAAAAGCAAAAACATTAAAAGGTGTCAAAGATGAGAAGAAGTGAACATAATGAAAGCAACCAACAAGCTCACACTATCTACAGCAGGGGTGTGAAACTTGCGGCCTGCAGGCCGGATGCGTCACCTGCAGGCCACGCCCACCCCAGCTCCGTGAAGGGGGAAAACATCGTGAAACGTCACATGACAGCAACGTGACACAGCGAGTTTGACACCCGTGATCTATAGGGACTTCACTCACCCTTGCCAAAGTGATGTAAATAAGATTCTCTCATAGACATCAAGCTGCAAAATGCCACATTTCGGAAACACATTTCTTCAGGCATTTTACTTTTACCTTTACCTTTACTTTACCTTACCTTACTTTACTTCTATTGGTTATGTTTGATAATGATATGATAATGATAATGATTTTGACCCTGAACATTGTACCAATTTCTGCTAGCATGCACCTACACATTTCCTCTCTCTTTTTCTTGTCCCGTTCCCCCCCCCCTCCTTCTCCCACCTGTATGTAATACAAATGAACACTTTCTTCCCCTTTGAAAAGAAAGGAGAGACCAGGAGGGATAAATTAGCTTACTTTCATTACTGAATTGAAAAAAGTTCTCATTTTTTTTTATTCACTACCAGTGATTTTTCAATGGTTATGTTTATGCTATACCCATAATTACAATGAATACTTTCAGTGAAAATAACAGGTGCTAATAATGTCATTATATTCTTTTGTTCCTGAAAAAGAGACTGGAGGAGTAAAATTTTAAATATCATAAGCTCTTGGTGTTTGAAAATTTGTTGATATAAAAATCTGAAATACAAGCATAGAAAAGAAAAATAGTTTATACTTACAAATATGGGAATGTGCCAGGAGGAAGATTAATTTTTCCCAGGGTGACCTTTTTTTTTTTTTTTTTTAAAAAAATTATTTTTTTGAGTGACAAAACAAGTTGTTTTTCTTTTTTTCTAGTTTCTGTATTTTGAAAAGTGAGAGACTAAACACGCTGTTTTTCTTCTTTTCTAGGTTCTGTATTTTGAAACTGCTTACACAGAAGAAAAGTGCAACACAGTGTCCACTTTGCAATGCCAAAGTTACTAAAAGGTAAATCCCTTCCAGCACAAAATATATTCCACTTGTTAGGAGACCAATGGATAAAATGCTGAATTGAGTATGGCCAATCTCAGAAAGACTAGGGTACTCACTATTCAACTGCTAACACTGATCTGTGCAATGAGGGTATTGATGTAAAAGGGTTGCAAATATTTAAAGCTTGCAGAAAAAGTTACTATAGTGTATTGATAGCAACTCCATCTAACATTTGTTGGCTTGTTTCAGAAGTCTGAGGGAAGATATCTATCTTAAGGAAGTAATCAAAGGAATTCTAGAAACCATCCATGCTTTTGAGTGTGATACTGGACTGAAGTGTAGGTATTGTGCCTTACCATAAACTCTTCATAGAAGGTTTTTTACTAACCTTTTTGTGATGCTGAATTGCACAACTGATCTTTCTGTTTTAAAGTTTGATTTCCACTTGTTGATTTAAAATTCTAAATTATACTATCTATAAAGTTTGCATCTTCTTCAGCCCTTGCTTCAGTCTCTGAAACAGGTAATATATCTAATGCTACTCTGATTTTTGTGGCTACTGATCCTTCAAACTCTTGCTATCGACTATTCTGGCTATGTCGATGAATGCTGAAATCTGAAGTATCTGGAGACCATTAGGTCGGCCTACTCATGCTCTAATATATTTAGTAGTAGTATCAGAAGTGCAGCTTCCATACATCTGGTTCAAAGATCATGATTGGATTTGTTGTTTTGAAGCTTTGGCACTTTCTTCTAGTTCGTTTTCCTTTTCTTTTATTTTTGATTGATTAAGATCCAAGTTTGGATGATGTCTAAAGACACAGTCCAATTGGTGGAAGCATTTTGCAACTAAGAATGAGTATGTCTTTTAGGTTTTATATTTTAGAAATATATTTATAAAAAGTATTGCTATGATAAAAAAATAGCTTGTATTCTGCAAATGTAGATTGATGTTCTTTGCCACTGCTAAAAGCCTCCCTCCCAAATTTAAATCAGAAGAATCACCAGAATGTTTGCATTGTACCGTTCCATGTGCATTTTGGTTTTAAGTACACCAGAGCACAATGGTGGAAAATCAATGATTTTAAAATAAAAAAGCTAAACACAATTCAGTCAACTAGTATAAAATGCCTGGCAAATAAACATGCTTTGACTTAGTACTATAATTTTAATACCAGTGGCATCTCAATGAGGAGATGTCCATAGTTATGAATCTTTATTATATAAAGGAACTACTAGATCAGCGGTTCTCAACCTGTGGGTCGCGACCCCTTTGGGGGTCAAATGACCATTTCACAGGGGGGGCCGCGCGAGTTAGCCCGCCATCTTGGTGCCACTGTCACTCGCAGGGGTGAAATGCTCCTGGTTCGGCCGTGCCTGTGGGTCGCCGGACAGCCGGTAGCAACAGAAGCGGGAGACTTCGCCCACCCACCTGGACGCCGCCATTTGGGTTCTTTTACCCCCTGCGAATGCGCAGAATGCTTTGCGCATGCGCAGAGGGTAAAAGAACCCAAATGGCGGCATCCGGGTGAAGCGGCATTAGAAAGGTTGAGAACCACTGTACTAGATGAAGCAAAATGTGGGGTTTATTGCTGTCTCTTCTCATCCCAGTTGCAAATGAGAGGTTGCATTAAGCGGGTATCTCACATACAAGAGCTGCCTCATCAAAGTTATCTCATCTGTAGAGGCCACTTTTGCCCCTCATCAATAGCTGAAAATCTTGACAGCAGCCTATCTTGTTCAGCTACAAAGTGAGTGATGTTGTTCTGGCCCTAACCTGGCAAAGAAGAGAGGCCTAGGACAGTTGAATTTACCTGGGACAGTTGAATTTGACAAATGTATCTTGTCCTTTTATGTACACTGAGAGCATATGCACCAAAGACAAATTCCTTGTGTGTCCAATCACACTTGGCCAATAAAGAATTCTATTCTATTCCTATTCTATTCTATTCTATTCTATTCTATTCTATTCTATTCTATTCTATTCTATTCTATTCTATTCTATTCTATCTCTCCACTGCTCATTAGTCATCTTGCTTAAGTCTCAGGTTTAATGCTAAGGATTCTTGTGATAGCTGTTCTGAGGGCTTTCAACACACACACACACACACACACACACACACACACACCTCTGAACAATGGAACATCACAAGACTTCATGTTCAGCATAACAAGTAAATAGCTGTTTCAATGTATCATTGTCCAATGCATATGACAGATGACACTGCTGACATGGTTTTCTTAAGTGAAAAAGAATTGGGTGATGTGAAAATAGGGCATTCCTTTGCCATGGTTAGATTATTTTCTGCTGAAGATTTTTCCCCCCCTGTTCTTGAGTCAGACTGGACTTTTGACAACCACATGGGCAAGTCTACCTTTCTCGACAAAGTTTTTCTGGAGTGGTTTGCCTTCTTCCTAGGACTTAAAGAGAGTGACTTAATCCAAAGTCTGGGTACCTAAGACAGAACTACTCCAAACTTGTTAAAATTGTCTAAATTTTAATTCTAAAATTAAAAACTAATGAATTCTATCTAGAGGATTTTCCAGTTGGTGTGACAGGAATACCTGTGAATGCCTTGGTCAACCCACCTGTTCTCTCCCTCTTTAACAAACTTCTATAGTTCAGAGCTGTGGTCTAAGAAGCAAGTGAGATGAAACTAGACTGTAGATAGAGGAATATTCATACCAAATGAGACCAGACCATTACTCATTGGAAGGGAAAATAATGAAGACTTGTCCTAAAGGTGCTTTTTTCAGGAGGCAACTAGACTTTCTTGTTTTTTCTTTTGAAAGGTAGTTGTCCCATCTTTGGGACAACCATGACCTGGATGACTGAGAATCTCTATAGAATAATGAAGACTTGCTTTTCTATCTTCATTCCATTTAATATGTAAAAGATAATCTGGCTCAGCCAAGAAGGTTCCAGACTCATTAAAAGTAGCTATTATCAGTCAACTCTTAAGAAACCTAGCCTGCATCTAGACAATATAAACATTTATAGACTGGCTACTTCTATTTCCATGCTGGGCATGGTTAATAATTGCATGAGACATAGAGTTTCTGATATAAAACTTTTTCCATGGCTATTTATATCTGGCTTCAGGCTTAGTTTTGTAATAAATCGATGAGAAGAGTCGCTCCATGGTTATTTGGGATGTCTCGGTAGCTGTTGATTATAATAGCCCCCTCAGTTAAAAATTGCAGAAACTACATCATAGTGGATCTGCTGCTGCTTGGAATTCTGATTACAGAAGGTGGTCCTGGAAAAGTTACCACTCTGCATAAGTACCATGAGGCCCTTGTGCTTTTTAATAACAAAATTTAACATTCAATTCTTCTGAAATATGATAATCTGGCTCATTTGTAAGTGGCCCAGTAGTTTAAGTGACTTCTCTGAATTAGTTCATACTGTTGCAGATTGTTCGTGTTTAGGAAATTAACTTTCAAAAATGGTAGAATAAGCATTTTGACATGACTTACAGGAGAAATATAATGTTTCAGAATTTTAAGCCAAATACTCTCACATGATATGCACATGTGGTGTTTCTATGTGTGCGTGTATCTTTGTGTGTATAGATATAGATATATACACAGAGACATGTATATATCTGATTACCAGGGTCCCTAGAAGTTGAGATCAAAGCCACTTTATTCTTATTCCTATAATCAACATCACTGACTAGATTCTGTTAATAGCAGTGGAAGAATAATGTTCTTTCTTGATTCACAGGAAATAGATGAGGGTTTCAGGCAACCCAGTTTCTCAGTTGTGAATTTTAAATCGTGAGAACTCTTTGCTTCTATAAAATTGTATTTAATAGATTGCATAAATCAAAGACCTTTAAAATTCATTCCATAAGCTGTAAAATCTTTACCTACAACAACTATTATGTTTCATGGTGAAACTCTATTTCTCTCAGTTTCAGATGATTTGTGTTACCCCAAGAAAGAGTTAGAAACTGTTTCTGCTTCATCCACAAGTCAAGAACAACTGATTATTAACAGTAAGGGATATAGAGATAGATCGAAATATATGAAGAAAGAAGAAAAGAGAAATACTGAATCGGTAATAACATTTTTCCTTTCTTTTTCCTACATATTAATATGTGACATTGCCCTCCCAATTGTTAACTTATTGGTTCACTTTTATTTTCATTTGAGAAGTTATTGCTTGAATTGAACAGACTGGGAAAGTGCAATAGATTCATTTTAGGAGTTTCTGAAAGAAAAGCTGTGCTTCTTGCTTTCAAATGTATTTAATTGTGATTGAAATTACTGCTGTAAGAACTCTGTAAATCAGGAAAGCTGCAATGAAGAATTACAATAAGAGACTGTAGAATAAATATCGAACAAATTGCCTTGGCCATAAAGAATCAATTTGTTTCCCTGATTCTTGTTCTCCCATCTTCTGTGATTTGACTTCTAAGCTTTTAAGCTTGGGGTGGGGGCTCCGTTTTCGCTGGCAGAGGGCTATCAGAACAAACTAAAAACAAAACAAAAGGAGAAATGTTTCCCCTTTTGCATTTGAGCATGCAAGAAGGGACAGGAAAGGAGAAAGAGAAAGAGGAAAGAAAAAGAAGGGAAGATGGGAAGAGAGCAAAGAAGGAAAAATAAGGAAAGGGGAAGGAAGAAGAAAGGAGAATGAAGACGGAAGGAAGGAAGGAAGGAGATTATAATGAGAGTGAGTGAGGGAGGGTCTCAGGGAAGTCCTGCCTTAGCACTTGGCCAGCACAGGTGGCCCCGACACAAGTGACGTCGAGCTGGCCACGCCCACCCCTGGCCCACCAAGGTCAAACACAACCCTGATGCAGCCCTCAATGATATCGAGTTTGACCCTTGCTCTACAAAATACAAGTCTTGGCCCTAAATATTTCAGCCTCCCCTCCCCGAATGGTGTCCTTTGCTTACCTTCCAGATGCCATCTCCATGATAGAGGGAGCCGCCTGTCAAATCCCGAAATGGCAAGCCTCTGGCGAGCCGTCTCGGGGTTGCCATTCAGGGAGGGGAGGCTGCAGGGGCGTGACTGGGAGCCGCGCTGATCAGCTGGAAGGCGGCAAATGGAGCGGCTATGCTGATCAGCTGGGAGGTGGCAAATGGAGAGGCTAGGCTGATCAGCTGGGAAGCGGAAAATGGAGTGGCCGTGCTGATCAGCTGGGAGGCCAATGGCGAATAGATCAGCTAGGCACGGGGCGCTGGGTGGAGACACTGATCCCCGTGTGGAGAAGCAGCTGGGCGTCAGAGCTGATTGGCTGGGAAGCAAAGCGCCGATCAGCTGCAGCACGGAGAGCAGGCCAGCAGCTGAGTGTCGGCCTAGATGCGGCTGAAGATTCCAGGCTGTTCGTGGCGTCCGGAAGCCGAGGGGGTGGGTAGTCGCATGTAAGGGGATTTAAGATGCGGCAGAAAGGCCGTGAGCAACGCTGACTTTGTTTGTATGTAACTCAGTGCTGGGTTTCCAAGCGTTCCAGGTTAAAATGCTTCAAACAAAAACTGTGCTGCTTGTGGTTTCTTGGTGCTGGATACACGGAACGTGACAACTGTATTCTACACCTAAGGACTATATACACACACTATATATTGATGCTAAGCTAAGAAATACTTTGTTAGCTTATACCAACCATCTTTCAGTGGTAACCAGTATCAAAAGGGTATGTAGGAAATGGCTAGGTTAAATAGCCAGCTAACACTATTTTTAGTGTTTTGCTATTTTATGTTTTTAAAATGTTTTTAAATGTCTAATATTAAAGTCATAGCCAATGAACTATGATTATTAGGGATATTGTAAATGCAGTTAATGATTAATTAAATCTATTAAAGTTGGAATGCTGCTCTGTGACTGTAATAGAGATAGATTAAAGTTGAGGAACTATTGCAGGAATTAAAGGAGATGAAAGGATTCTACTTGCCTCTAAATGTCTGACAAGACCATTTAAGTAACATTTTGTTGTGGTTCTTTAGATGCTAAAATCTATCTGGAAAGAAAACAGGCACCAAATACATGGTGCTATATCATTATTATCTACTCATTCACCCACATATTTCAAACTACAGTGCTCCTCATATTTGATGTTTTTCCCCCCTCTAGGTCAAACTATTTGCATGTGACACTTCTCTTCATTTTGCCACAGAAAAATTGAGAAGTTCTGCAAATACAAATATATATTTGTATTTAATATATATATATTTAATATATATATATATATATTTAATATATATATTAAAAACTTCTATAGTAAAATTGGGCAATGCAGGGTCTTAAAGGAACAATATTTTAATAATAATATTCTTTAATAACGTTTTGTTTTCTTGGCAGGGTGATGACCCCATCTTGCCACAGTACAGTGGAAATGAAACAAGATATTCCCTCAGAAAGAAAAGAAATTCTAGTAAAACTATGGTTTTGGAAATTGATAAAGAGCACAGTAAGTAGTGGTAGTACAGGTAGTCCTCACTAGTTCGCTTAGTGACCATTCAAAGTTATAATGGCACTGAAAAAAGTGACTTATGACCATTGCACATCTCCATGGTCATGTGATTTACATGCGGATGCTTAACGACAGACTCATATGATCTTTTCCAACCTTCTGACAAGCGAAGTCAATGGGGAGATCAGATTCACTTAACAACTGTGTTGTTAATTTAACAACTGCAGTGGTTCACCTAACAAATGTGTCAAGTAAAGTCATAAATGGAGGCAAAACTCAATTAACAGATTTCTCACTTAAGCAACATAAATTCTGGGCTCAGTTGTGATCGTAAGTTGAGGACTACCTATAAAAATGCTTTTATTCTGTGTAGGTTAATTTTAAGGCACCATAGTGCCTGTGAGGAAGAGAAGTTCATGCGAAGCAGGTACCAATAGTTACAAGGAGTAGTAGGACTCATAAGTAGTAGTAGTTGGAAGAGGAGGAGTGAGTAGCAGAGGGGAAGAATGGTGTAGGGAGTAATAGCAGTGAATGCTTGTTTGTGTGATGTGTCTAGGGAGCTATGTGGTTGTTGACTCTGTTTGGATCCCATTATATTGAGTATGGTTAAAAAAAATCCATTACACACGTCCCAGAGGTGTTTTTCCAAAAGGCAACTGGATTTCCTTAGGTTTTTTTCCCCTTGAAAATGTTTTGCTTCTCATCCAAGAAGCTTGAATGAATGATGGGGAAATGGAAGGATTTATGGAAGGATCTGTGCAAAGAATATAAATCCTTCCATTTTTTACCATTCAGTCAGAACTAAAGAAATTTCTTGGATGAGAAGAGAAATGTTTTCAGGGGGGGGGGGAGGAACAAAGTCCAGTTGCCTTTTGGAAAAGTACCTTTGGGACAACCATGATGGGGATGATTGAGAATCTCCAATAGCTCCATAACATAGCTGAACTGGGATTTCTAAGTCTTTGTTACATTCAGGTCCATTTATGAGAGCAATTACAGGCACCAGTTCTCTTGCTCTCTCTCTTACTCTATTATAAGGGTCTGTTACCTATTTGCCTATCCTTTAATTTACTCTGTGAAGTTGTCTGATTTCCTTACTCCAGCATTACCACCAACTGTTCCACTCATATGTTGGGATTTCAACTCCTATGATCATTGGGATTACAGGAGATATGGTCCCAAATCAGTTGAAGAACAAGTTGAGGATGGTTGCTGTAGTCCATATCCTACCGTCTTTTCTCTTCCCTATTCCAGGTGCACTGTTCACATTCCAGCAGATAGCTTTGATTTAAATGTTTTTGATAATTTCTAATTTGGTTAACTTGTATTTAAAGAGATATTTGCTGGAAAACATTGACCTCTGAAATAGAATATTTGACAAAACATTAGCCTCTGAAAAGGAATTTTTAACAACAACAAAAAACCCATTAGCCTCTGAAAAAAGGTGGCTGTGATCTTGCTTTATTTAAGTGATAACACTGGTATTTGAATCCTTTTTCTGCAAAATGTGCTAATTGCAAACTTTGCTCATCTAAGGATCAGTCTCATCTGAAGATATCTTTCAGGAAGAGAACATAGTCAGCTGGTAAGTTAATGTTCACTCCAGTTGTTTCGTTTGCATATGTCAGAAATGCTATTAAATACGGGATAGGGTGCCTATTAAGGAGATATCATATTCTTTATGTCATGAAAAGACAATTTCTGAAGAAGAGGCAAGAACTTTTTCCGTGGCAAGAACTTCTGAGAACATGTATTTTTTTCCACTTTGCCTATCTAGGAATTTTATAAACATGTGGAAAAGGACACAACAATGTGATTATATTGCTTAGGACAGTGGTTCTCAACCTTTTTAATGCCGCGATCCCCTCCCCGCCGCCGCGACTCCCTCCCCGCGCGCGATGAGGTGACAAAGGGGGCGTGGCACCAGGGGTGAAATGCTCCCAGTTCGGCCGTGCCTACGGGTCGCCAGACAGCCGGTAGCCACGGAAGCGGGAGACTTCGCCCACCCGCCCGGACGCTGCCATTTGAGTTCTTTTACCCTCTGCGCATGCGCAAAGCGTTCTGCGCGTGCGCAGAGGGTAAAAGAACTCAAATGGCGGCGTCCAGGCGGGTGGGCGAAGTCTCCCGCTTCCGTGGCTACCGGCTGTCCGGCGACCTGCAGGCACGGCCGAACTGGGAGCATTTCCAAGATGGTGGGCTAGCGCATGCGGCGACCCCTGTGAAAAGGTCGTTTGACCCCCAAAGGGGTCGCGACCCACAGGTTGAGAACCGCTGGCTTAGGAGGTTTGCTTGAACATAAAGGACATTGACTGCTGATCCCACTGGGTAATATTGGATTAATGCTAAGCTTGAATAAATCTGGACACAATTTACTAGTTCAGCACTAGTTCATCTACATTTTCTAAACATGCCAAAGTAATTTGGATATTATTGGCAAAGTCCAGACAATAAGCTCCGGTTATTTAGGAGATGTCATTTGCTTTTTACTTTTTCACTTGTGATATTTCTGAAACAACATTAAAGAATGAGAATATGATTAAATAGTATACAGTAGAAAGATACAAAGAGTCTATTCATTTTTCTGAAGGAGGAAATTCCCAGAGATGCAGGCTGATAGAACTTCCAGCCCAATAAAGGCTGGTGGGAGGTCCTCTTTTCCTAGTCACAAAATATGGAAGTGCCATCAATACCCTGTTTCCCCCAAAATAAGACATCCCCTGATAATAAGCCCAATCGGGCTTTTGAGTGCATGGCAATAAGGCCAAGCGCTTATTTCAGGGTTCAAAAAAATATAAGACAGGGTCTTATTTTCGGGGAAACACGGTATCTTACCTGGTATTGTTTAGGTGGGTTTTGTTTTTTTACATAGGATTCATGGTTGAGTATAACTTTATGAACTTTTCAGACCTTTAATTTTCTAGAATTCTTGTTCATTCTTTTCTACAGCATGGATTTTGAAAGTCCTTCCTCATCTCAAGTAGGCAAAGACTATATTATGAATCAGAGCCAAAGCTCTTGCCACATAGAGCATCCTGAAACAAGTGCCAAAAAGGAACCATCCTTAAATATAGGTGAGAGTGTTTCCCTGTAGATGGTATTGGTTTATTGGTGGGATACTAAATACAGCAGCCAAGTAATACACAATAGTTAGCTGAGTTACATTTTTATAGGTGGCCATTTTTTATGATATGCAAAAGGAGTATGCGGGGGATTGACCTTGGGCATGAAAATCAGTTTATTCCTGACATTGCCGAGCAAACGTACTTCCCTTCTTAACTCCATGTATCAGATTAGTCAAGAATTGTTGTCCTAATACTCCAGGATAATGCATATGGAGTCACAGTGTTTCTGTTAATCTGTGTATTGACAAATTTAGAATTTGCAAGACAGATTCCAAAGAAGAACACCAAGAGATGCCAGAGCTTTAGTATAGCTTTAAAAAGGTTTAAGAAATTGCCCTTTAATACTGACAACGTTAGGAGGATACAATCCTAATCAGCTGGGTGAACTCTTAACGGTAAGGAAAGTTCATGTTATGGAATTTGACTCAAAAGAAAACTGAAAAAAGACATAAATCTCATAGTCCTTTTTCCCCATTTCGCGCCTTTTTGAAAACTTCACCTTGGTTCTGGGATAATTAGCAAGGGGGAAATCAATGTTTGTATTTACACTCTTCGGAAAGGAAGAGATTACAAGACAGTAAGCAAACATACAATGGGGAGTACACATTAAAAGAAATACCTTGGCAACATGTTCCTGGCTGTTTAGGATACAAAAGGGAAGCCATGCCAATATTAGATGGCAGTGCAAACTAGCCCTGGATATTAATTAAGTAATAAAAGTTGTAGAATTAAGCTAACTGTAGTTAGCATCTTTCAGGGAAGAATAGCTTCCCTGGAAAAGAAAAGCAGTTTAGGAAGAGAAAGCTTGTTCAAACAATCTCTCTCTTCTGGGAAGGAGGGAAAGGGAGAAGAAAATACAAAAAATACAAGTTAGACAATCTGGCACAGGACACACGGCAATAGCCACGCCTTCTGAAAGAGAAAGAAAAAAAAACTTAAAATGGAATATAGAGCACCATGACAGAGAATAATAATATTGGATTTAATGATCACAAATCTGCCTTTAAATTAGAGTCACCCTTGTGGTCAGACAGTAATTTGTCACCTTTAATCCTTGCATCCATTGTTTGCTTCTTAATTGTTGGTCCAGTGTTAATTTTGGTATTAATTTCTGCTCATCATGGTGAGATGTTTCTATCTTTTTGTTTCCTTTTTGGCTTTTAGACAGATGGCCAATTTGTTTGAATGCTAGGCTTCCAGGAATTCCCTAGCAGATTTGGAATTGGCTTGCCATAGGATGCTCAGTTTCTCAACTGAAACTATGGTTAAGTCTGTCCTTGTGTTGTGAAATCTATATATATAAAAGCCAAATACCACTCACTCATCATGAAATCTCCAGAACTGTAAAGCCTACGAACTTGAAACTTGGCACGTATGTTCCTCTTGGCTTCTAGGTGCTCGCTAAGAAAGGATTTTTTGAAATGACCATCAGATCATTAGTATTTCTTATACAGTATTATATTAATACGCTCTGATGCTAAGGAGTTAGATGTTCTACTCCCCCTCCCCACCTGAAAAGAACTCTGTTCCAACTGCCAGTTGCCTTATATTAACACGCTCTGATGCTACCCCTTCGCTAAACCGGGCGTGGGCGTGGCCAGCGCGTGACTCATCCGGCCTGCGGGCTGGGACATTCTACTCCCCGTCCCCACCTGAAAGGGATTCTATTCCAACTGCTAGTTGCCTTATATTAACACACTGATGCTAAGGAGTTACACATTTTACATAAATTTTCAAGCTTTAAGTGTCAATGTATCAAGCCAGATCGTAACTACTCGTTAATTTTCAAGCTTTACCTGTCAATTTATCAAGCCTGATCACATATTCCGTAGCGAAGCATGAGTATCCAGCTACTAGTATCTTTATATATCTGTGGTAGAATGTTATATATCTGTGGTAGAATGTATAAAAGTGGTTTGATCTTGTGGAATATAATTAATGAATTATGAACATGCAGTGAACTGAAATTGTAGGTTTAATTATCAATGAAAGAGATAAAATAGAACTCACAGTCTATGAGTGTGTCACCTCAATAGAAATTCATAGATAAGTGATACTCCATGGTAATGGAGAACCAGACATGAATTCTGGGAAAAATTGTGCAACATTCTGAATAAGATCAAGAAGCAAGACAAATATTCTGTTAGATGATATGAGTGAATAGATGAGATAAGAGAATACAAAAGATGCAATTGGGCTACTTCCCTAAGGAATAAAAAGTGGGCAGGTCCAATCTTCCCTATTGGGTTACAGTGGTGGGGCTGCAGCTCAAGAGATCTGATGACTTCTTTCAGGATCAGGATAGATTGGTGCAACCTTTCTAGTTAATCATATTTTTTAAATGCTAGTTGGTGTCATATATTTTATAAATGCCAGAATAGCTACTTTTTACACTGTATGTTGTAGATCAGGGGTCCCCAACCCCTGGGCTGTGGCCCATTCAGAACTAGGCTGCAGAAACTCCATTTGTGCAAGTGGTGGGTGGATGTGTGCCCACCGCTTGCACAAATGGAATTGCTCGCCTGCCGCTCATGCGGAACCATCCCCTCTTCTCTCCCGGTCCGCAAAGCCGGAAAGGTTGGAGACCGCTGTTGTAGATGACTCATGGCATCATCGTAGTACACAAATTTTAAGAAGAGATTGGATAATTAACAAGACACTGGATAACCATTTGTCTGAAGGGGTGTAGGGTTTCCTGCCTAAGCAGGGGGTTGGACTAGAAGACCTCCAAGGTCCCTTCCAACTCTGTTATTCTATATTGTAAAATAATATAATTATAATAATATAATATAATATAATAATATAATATAATATAATAATCGTATCATATATCATATCATATCAAATCATATCAGAGCTGGAAGGGAACTTGGAGGGCTTCTATTCCAACG
>QLTV01002105.1:1612276-1627853 GCA_003457575.1 Thermophis baileyi
TTCATACAAAGAAGGTATGACTAACAGAATAACAGAGTTGGAAGGGACCTTGGAGGTCTTCTAGTCCAACCCTTTGTACAGGTGGCTGTCTCTTCTTAAAAGCCTCCAGTGATGGTGCACCCACAACCTCTGGAAGCAAGTCGTTCCATTGATTAATTGTTCTCACTATCAGGAAATTTCTCCTTAGTTCTAGGTTGCTTCTCTCCTTGATTCATTTCCATCCATTTTTTCTTGTCTTCAAGTGCTTTGGAGAATAGGTGACCCCCTCTTCTCTATGACAGCCCCTCAAATACTGGAACACCGTTATCATGTCAGCCCTACTCCTTCTTTTCACTAGACTAGACATACCCAATTCCTGCAACCGTTCTTCATATGTTTTAACCTCAAGTCCCCTAATCATCTTTGTTGCTCTTCTCTGAACTCTTTGCACTCTTTCCACATCCTTTTTACATCGTGGTGACCAAAACTGAATGCAGTATTCCAAGTGTTGCCTTACCAAGGCATTATAAAGTGGTATTAGCACTTCACGTGATCTTGATTCTATCCCTCTGTTAATGCAGCCTAGAACGGTGTTGGCTTTTTTGGTAGCTGCTGCACACTGCTGGCTCATATTTAGATGGTTGTCCACTAGATGGTTGTAAATCAACCAAAGCCATCCAAAACAGCCCAAGTAAACCAAAAGACCAAGCAGTCCCAGAAGAAAAAACAGGAGTCAAACTCCTTGATTTCACAACACATGGACAGACTTAACCATATGAAACTGAGAATCCTAGACCAAGTAACGTCCAAAACTGCTAGAGAATTCCTGGAAGCTGGCATTTAGATAAATTGGCCATCAATAGGCACATAGTGATAAACAACTTCTACTTTCCATTCAAAAGAGACAATCAAAAGCCAAAAAGACCAAAACAGTTCCTCACCAGCAAGCAAGCAATACCCTCGTGAGCAAAGATTAACATTACACCGACTGCTTAGCACTGATGATGTTATCTACTTTGGTAATAAAACATCTGCAGGAAAACAATCAAGTTCAGAGAGCATCAAAGACCCTATAGCTCAACCTTGAGCTACAAATAACTTCTATTGATATGAATGGCATTTTTGGAATGAGAGAGACCAAGTATTGTTTATCACACATAATAATGAATCAAGCAGCAGGGAAGGATGAGATGAATGTGAGTGATAAATAGATTACATAAGCTGCCTCTAATTTGTTGACATTTTATTATTATTATTTTTTTTTAGATACATGTGGAGCCTTTGAAGGGAGAAAACTAGGAAGCCGAGATGATACCAAAACTGTCAATGAAAACTTAGAAATTGTTGAGGGAAACGTGACTGTCAAACAGCAACAGGATGTATCTTTTCTAGATTCCTGCATGGAACAACCTGGTTTTAGTTACCTACAGGATGATAGACCTTCCTCTTTCTGCAGGATGACACAAGTACAATTGGCTGGTGAAGCCATGAATATGAGTACAAATGAACAGATAGATAATGGAGAAAAAACTCTCACTGACCAATCTGCTGGAAATTTATCAGTTGTATGTGAAAATAAGGAATGCCAGTTACAGTCCCAGACTATGCCTGACATCTGTCTGAGTAAAAGTTCTGGGGGGGAAATGATACAGAGCATGAATAAAGTCAATGAGCGGTTTTCTAAAAGCAAGGAGATCCTTTCTTCTAATTCACTGGTGGATGGTTGCAGTGAGGAGCTTCTTCAGGATCTAGATCCAGATTCCTCAGATTCTGAGATCTCTCAACCGCTGAGAAAAGTATTCATACAAAAGAGAACGCCAATGTTAGATTTGAACGATTTCGTTGAGAGACAGAATGTGAAAGCAAGCAACAAGGAATTAGTTAGAAAAAGAGAAGACCGTGTTTTAGAAAATAGTGATCAAGCCTTTGCTGCTGTTAAAAAATCCCCAGCAGAACAACCAGAAACTGCTTTTTCAAAAATAGCCTGTGTTGAGGAAGCAGTGTCCATGTTGAAAGGAGATGGAGATAAACAAGCTCAGAGTGAATGCCACGTGTTACCAGAATTGAACCTAACAGATACGAAAAACAAAAGTAGTTATTTGAACAAGAGAAGTAAAGAATTAATCAAACCACTTGGTAAACTGCAGGTGTTGAATAAAAGCCCTATGCTATCTGAGGAGATCAAGGAAGAACTGGATATTAAGGAGCGGAGAAAAATGAATCAAGACCAGACGCGAGTTAAATGGAACAGGAAGCTTCAGTTGTTCACAAAAGAAGCCAGGAGACAAAGTGAACCGACTAAGAGAAAAACAAATGTGAATGAGAGAGAACTGAAACAATCCATTTCTCTTTCAGAAACAATGCCATCTTCCTCTGTAACAGAAGATGACTCCTGTGTCCTGCAGGAAAATCCGAAGAAAGCAAAGTTTTATTCAGATGCCAGCATGATTGAAAAGCTGCACCTATGTAATGTAGACATGGCTTATGCTAACCATGAAAAGTTTCCTCATGTGATTGGGACTGTAAAAGACATGCTGAATACTGAAGAAACTGCAGGGAGCCACAATGCAGATTCCCAAGACAGGAGCTCATGCTTGCAGTTTCATCCTGGAAAGGTAGAACAAGCAGTTTCCAAGGATAAACAGGTCATGATGACTCAACTTGAGAAATATGCAATTTGTTCTGAAATAATACAGAGTGATGGGATTTGCACAGATAATTGCAAGTCCCCTGAAACCAATAATGAAGCTAAAGGGAGTTGTGAATTGAATCTGGAAACTGATGAGAGTGAACTAGATACAAGCTTCATGCAGAATATATTTGGCTGCTGCAAACGCCAGTCATTCTTGCTATGTCCAAGTCCAGTAAAGGAATTGGCTGTGGATATTAAATATTTGCAAGGGCTAAGCCCTAACAAAGGGGATAAAGATGGAACACGTGAAGAGAAATGTGATGTTTCTTGTGACGAGAATAAAAGTACTTCTATCCAAACATCAACACTTTCTACATCTAGTTTTTCTGAACATAAAAATGAATACCTTCAGTTTCCCTTGAAAGTTCCATTTCCTGATTGTCCATCAATATCTCTACAATCAGTTACCAGAAATGAAGAAGATGGATGTCAACCAGAAAGTAAAAAGACAATGGATGAACAGAGACAGTCTCCAGGGTTAAAGAAAAAAACTGAAAGTCCAGATGATTGCATTGGAAGTTTGAATGTCTGGAAAAATAGCAATTTGCATGATACAAGTTTCAACCATATTAATAGTAGTTCTGGTTCAGTCCACTTTCAAGAAGCAAAATCCAAAGATATTGAAAACAAAAAAATGAAACTGAATCCTCGGACAGAATTAATGCAACATTATTTAGCTTCTCTACCATTGTTACTCAGATTCATCAATGCTGAAAAGAAGAACCTCATGGAAGAAAAGCAACTGAAAAGTGACACAGAAAAAGCTGTTGATGTTTCTAGCGCTGGTGTGATTAAGAGCGTGATTCCCCAACTGAATTTAGAATGTTCTGCAAAAGAGCATCAGCATTTTGAACTGCTGTCAGAGACACCAGACAACTTGCTAGACCCACCTACCAAAAATAAAAAGGGTTCCCCAAACCTTTGGGATAAGAATGACATCTTGGCCATGTCTGCCAAAATAGACAAACAAACCACTAATGGGACAGATCTGGATAGCAAAAACAAATGCAGTCCCACGTTGAAGAGTCAGGACTTTGTTTTGACTTACCAGAAATTGCTACAGAAGCTGCCATCCTCAGAAGAGGATTCCAGTGAAGATGAAAAGCTTCCTTGTTTTCAGGCACTAATAAATAAGCAACGCACACAATCACACCCAGGAAAAGAGAAGGAGATACCAGTAGAAGTGCTAGCATCAAAGAGCAGCAGCAGAAGTTGTTTCAAACACAAAAAAGAAGATACCTGCCAAAGCCAGGAATCAGAATTCTCTGTGAATTTATTTTCCTCTCAGTCAAATGTATCTGTGGTCTCTGGCAAGGCCTGTAATTCAAAGGATTTAATCCCATTCTCTAATTCCAAAGAGAAATTGCCCCGTCTCAGTGGGAATAACAAAGACATTTCACCTAGTGATAAAGTCTTTATAGATGCCGAGCAACTAAAATGTGGGCAAGAAGAATATGCACATTCAGAATCCAATTTAGGTACAAAATTGCCATTGCAAGTATTACCTAGAATTGCTTTATTTTTAAATACCCTTCTGCAATTTTGAATATACATTTCTAGCTCCAATGAGAGAAAAAAAGTATTCATCTTGATGCTTTTTTATGAATTAATCCAAGGATTCTCAAACTTTACTAGATTATGAATTCCTTACAAGTAACACATGAATTTGTTTTGCCCACCAAATAAAATCAAGGGAGGTTGGAGCAAGTAATAAATTACTTTTATTTTGTTACTGGTATTACCATATTTTTTGGTGTATAAGACGCACCCCCCCCCAAAAAAATGGGTGGAAATGTCTGTGCGTCTTATAGAGCGAATGTTGCCGAAGCCCCGCCCACCCGCCGGCTTCTGCCTCCCAGCAATTTGTCTCCTGGTCAGCTTCAGCACAGCCTGATTTAGCGCGAGCAGCTGATTGGCGGTTGGATCTCCGCGCATCCTGTTTTCAGCCTCCACATGCCCCATTTTCTGCCTGTTCCAGGCAGTGGGGATCACCGCCGCCGCCTATCCCTGCCACCTGGAACAAGCCAAAAATGGGGCACACGGCCGAAAATGGGGTGTGTGGAGGACAAAAATGGGGTTCGCGGAGGTGGTGATAGGCAGCAGCAGCGATGGGCAGTGACGGCGATCCCCGCATCCTGGAACAGCTGATAGGCGGTATTCCAGGAGGCAGATCCAACCGCCAATCAGCTGCTCTTGCTAAATCAGGCTGTGCTGAAGCTGACCTTGCTGTTTGCTGCAAGGAGGCAAATTGCTGGGAGGCAGAGGCAGATTTTTTTTTTCTTGTTTTCCTCCCCAAAAACTAGGTGCGTCTTATAGTCTGAAGCATCTTATAGTCCGAAAAATACGGTAATTACATTTTATTTACATAACAAAATGATGGTACTGTGAAATTTAAAAATCAAGTTTAACCATCCTTTTTTTTTAATTGGAAGAATTAACTTTATTTTTGCATTATTACTGAAATCTGGGTTTCATTTTTGAGACAATTCTCATTTCTTATCCATATTAATTTTTAATCAGCATTTGCTCTATCAATAGCATTTAATCAGAATTTGCTCTTTCTATCAATAATTGTTAAATATTGTCTCAGAAATGGGATGTTGTAAATTTAATTATTCATTTTGCACATAATAGTAACTGACATGTCAATTGAAATTCCTAAAAAATTGTCAAATGCTGAAAGAACTTCATGTAATTCATAATTTTTTATTATAATTTTAATCAATTTCAATTTCTAATTTTAATCTGAATTTTTATTTTGCTTGTCTCCCAAAAGAATCGGTAACTAGATTTTTTTTTGTCTATTATGGTTTCTCATGCAAACAGCCAGATGTTCAGACTATATTTGGCATTTTTTATTCATCTATTGAATTCTTCCCAAGGACCTGGGAGAGGCAGATATGGATGTTAGGATGGAAGCTGTTTCTAGTAAAACTGAATTCTGCAATTGACTGGTGGTGAATTTGTCAATGCTGATGGTATTTAACTGGTGCTCCAGTTGTTTTGGGATGGCACCCAAAGTGCCTAATACTAATGGAAGTACATTTGCTTTCTTTTGCCACAGTCATTCTTTTTAGATTTGCAAGTCTTTGTATTTTGTTATCTTCTCAAGTTCCTTTTCTTGTATTCTGCTGTCTCCAGGTACTGCCATGTCCATCATCCAGACTTTTTTGTCTTATTAACAATTGTTAAGTTTGATGTATTATGTGATAGGTGCCTGTCTGATGGAATCCCAGAGGACTTTAGCATTTCATTCTCTCTAACTTTCTCTGTTTTATGGTCTCATCAGTTCTTGCTTGCAGGGAAATGATATTTCTTCCAATGAACCATTGTTGCTACTTTGTTCTGCCGTTGCTTGTAGTCAGACTGTGCAATCTTCTTGAAGCACCTAAGCAGATAGTCCACTGTTTCTTCCACTTCTTTACAGTTGTGGCACTTATTGCAGTATTCTCAATTCTGGCTTTGTATGTACAGGTAGTCCTCGACTTACAACAGTTCATTTAGTGACCATTTGAAGTTACAACGGCACTGAAAAAAGTGGCTTATGACCGTTTTTCACCCTTCACCAAGGGTCATACCTTTCACATATGACCCTTGCAGCATCCCCATGGCCACGTGATCAAAATTCAGACGCTTGGCAACTGACTCATTTATGAGGTTGCAGTGTCCCAGGGTCATATGATTCCTCTTCTGACAAGCAGAGTCAATGGGGGAAGCCAGATTCACTGAACAGCTGTACTACTAACTTAACAATTGCAGTGATTCACTTAACAACTGTGGGAAGAAAGATCATAAAATGGGACAAAATTCACTTAACTGTCTCACTTAGCAACATAAATTTTGGTCTCAATTGTGGTCTTAAGTCGAGGGTTATCCATATTTGTTTTTAAGGCTTAGTCTTGTGCAGTCAGAATTATCCTCTCCATCTCTTTTTTCAACTTTCTTGCTCTTAGCCATTGCCAGGTCTTGTTATTATGTGCTTTACCTGTTATTTTTTAAATTTGCTGGCCATGTAATATTTTCCCATAACTCTTTTCTGTTCTTCTGTTCTTCATTTGGTTCATATAGGCCAGTTTGGCCTCTCCAGTACACAGTAACTCTTCCTGGTATATATACTGGCTTCAGTGCATCTTCTTCACTGTCTTTCAGATATTCTTCCAATTCCCTTATTTCTTCTTCAACCTTCTGATGTATTTGCAACGTTCCATGCCTACCTATTTTCTTTGGTAAATATAATCTGTCAACATCGCTCTGAGAATGAAGGGCATGATTCATTGTCATTATTTTTTTAGTCTTGCTATGCAGGGTTTTTGTTCTCCTTGAATCCAGTCTACTATTCCAACTATGTATCTAATGATTGGAATTGTCCAGGAGTTAATTGCCTCTATGGTATTTCCTCTACTGAGTTTGAACTTTAAGATCTTCACTCTGTTGATGTATTCACGTCTAACCTTTTGGTTGATTTCATTGTGCTTGATGTTGCCAGCTTGAAGGATACCCAGGTATTTGTAGTAATCATCTTCATCCAGATGTAATGTTATTTTTGTAGGGCATCTAGATTCTTTCCTTTTTCACTATTTTTCCCCATTTGATGGTAAGCATGGCACATTTGTCCAATCCCAACTCCATTGCAATATTTTGGCTGTTCATACAGTGTTATGCAGTGATTCTATTTCAGATGGTGTATTTCCATACAGTTTCAGATCGTCCATGTAAAGGAGATGGATTAGACTAGCAGATGTTTTTGATGTTTGATAGCCATGATCTGAGTTACTCAGTATTGCTGATAGAGGAATCTGTGCAATGACAAACAGTGATGACTTTGAATCTCCTTACAAGATTCTTCTCTTGATATTAACCTCTCCCAAACTATCACCATTGACCTGCAGCCACATCTTTTATTGTGCCATCGATCTTTGCACAAAGCTTCTGATGTTTCTATCGTGTTTTCCCAAAAATAAGACCCGGTCTTATATTTTTTCCACCAAAAAAGGCACCAGGTCTTATTTTTGGAGGAAGTCTTCCACTGATTCACCTTGCGGCATGGCACCGACAGCCCTGCCCAACAGAAGCCTAGCTTGATTTTTACCTGTGCGCATCACCCCACCCCCGTGCACCCCGGAGAGGGTGGGGGGTCTTAACTAGAGCTTATTTTGGGGGTAGGGCTTATATTGGATGCATGTGTAAAAATCAAGCTAGGGCTTACTTTTGGGGTAGGTCGTATTTTCGGGGAAATGGTACTGACTCGTTATTTCTAGACACTTGATTATCCAATCATGTGTCAGGGAGTCAAATGTCTTCTAATTAGTTCATACTACATTCAAATTGGTCTTCCTCCTCTTGCAGTTTTCCATAATCATCATCAATTAAGAGTTGATTTCAGTTGGAAAGAACTTGTTTTGAACTAGATGCTGTTGGATTGCATCAACTACCACAGCAATTTGAAAGTTGTTGGTAAGCACGTAATTGGCCTGTAGTTGTCTGATGCTGCCCCTTTTCCTGGATCTTTCATATCAACTTGGTTTGGCCAGGTGTTAGCCACTATTCAATTTTTCCTCATTGCAGTATGTTGTTAAACTGCTTGGCAGCAAGTAGTTGTAAAAAAGTCAGATATTTCAACCAAAATATGTGCCATTCATATTTAGTTGTCTGGTGCTGACCAATTCTTGGTCTTCCTTGCTCTTTTCTTCACCATTTCTGCTGTTATTACGAGTTCTTTCATTTCAGCTTCTTTTTTATCCTTATTCACCTCTTTAACCAAATTTGTTCATGTTATATTTTTTGGACTATCCCATATCTTCCTTATCAGGTGCTGAGTTCAACTTCAATTTGTAGATTGTGTTAGCTTCAACTATGATGATGATGATGATGATGGTTCGTAGCCCAGTGAGATGTTCAGACTGGCTTTGACATTTTTGTCTACCTATCAAGTCCTTTCCAAGGACCTGGGATAGGCAGATCCGGATGTTTGATGCTCTTACAGATATTGTCACACTGTCTCAGGATGTAAGTTGCTCAGTGTAAAACTGCCGTTTGCAATTGACTTATGACTATTTTGTCTATGCCAATGGTGTTAAGTGGTGCACCAGTTGTTTTGAGATTGCATCCAAGGCACCTATTCTATTGGTACTACCTTTGCTTGTTTTTGCACAGTTGTTCTATTTCTATTTGTAGGTCTTTGTATCTTGTTATCTTCTCCAGTTCTTTCTCTTCTATTCTGCTTTTTCCAGGTACTGCCATATCCACAATCCAGACACTCTTATCTTTCTTATCAACATTTAAGTCTTGGGTGTTATGTGACAGGTGCCTGTTCGTTTGAATTCTAAAGTCCCACAGCAGTTTAGTTTTTTCATTTTCTATGACTTTTTCTATTTTATGGTCCCACCAGTTCTTGCTTGCGGGTAAATGATATTTCTTGCAAATTTTCCAGTGCACCATTGTTGCTACTGTATCATGCCATTGCTTATAGTCTATGCCAGGGGTCTGCAACCTTAAACACTCAAAGAACCACTTGGACCCATTTCCCACAGAAAACAAAACACTGGGAGCCACAAAACCTGGGTGGGCGTTGCCAACTCGACGTCACTCACTCCCACCCAGTCACATGACCCCCCCAGCCATGCCTACCCAAGTTTTGTGGCTCCCCATTTTCTTTTCTATGGGAAATAGGTATCTGTCTCTCTCTGTCTCTCTCCCTCTCTCTCTCCCCCTTCCTCCCTCTCATCTCTTTCTTTCTCTCTATCTCCCTCTCTATCACCCTATCTTTTTCTTTCTCCCCCCCTCTCTGTGTCTCTCTCTCTCTCTGTGTGTGTGTGTGTGTGTGTGTGTGTGTGTGTATCTTTCTCGCTCTCTCTTACTCTCTGTCTCTGTGTCTCTTCTCACTCTCTCGGAAAGCCCTGTGTGCTCTCCTTGGGGCTTTTCACTACCTGTTTTCCCCCCTTCCTTTTGGAAATCCGGGCTGGGTGAGGAACGAGCGGAACCCGTGGCGGAAACTTCCCTCCTCCTCCCCCTCTCACAACCCCCTGGCCGGCTGTGGCAGGGCCGGGAGGATGCGCACAAGAGGAGAAGGAGGGGGAGGGAAGCCTCCGCCACGGGTTGCGCTCGTTCCTCACCCAGCCCAGTTTTCCAAAAGGAAGAAAAAAAACAGCGAGAGATACACACACACACACACACTCACATAGAGACACACACACAGAGAGAGAGAGAGACTGGCTGATGGGTGAGCATCTTTGGCGAGGGCCGAATCGAGCCGAATCTGTCTCCCCCTCTCTCTCTCGCTGCCTGACTGGCGGGGAACGGCAGGTGGCTACTTCTGGGTTTGCTCTCCCCCCCGAGAGAGACAGCTGCCAGGGGTGAGTGGGGCAGGGAATGGGCTCCAGAAAGAGGGGATCCAGTCTCCCCCATTGTGAAGAACGCGCTAAATGTAACTGCTGTGCACAGCACCTTGCGCAGCAGTTAAATGGGCTCTAGGAGGAGGAGGCGATCCAGTCTCCCCCATTGTGAAGCGTGCTTTCGCTGTGCTGCGCTGCGAGAGCAGTGGGCAGGCCATGGAGGGGGTATTGGGTCTGCCCCACGCCAAAGGAAAGCCAGCTGGGCTTCTCCTTCCCTCCTGCTCCCTTCCCCCCACTCAGTCCTACTTTGGGACAGAGAAGCACGTGCGCCTTCTGTCCCTCTGGCGCTCACCCGCAACTCTCCGCACTCCTCCAGGCCCGGCTTGCTGAGGGGGGGGGAACAGCCCTGATGCCTCTGCTCCCCTCCCCCCAGCCATCGCTGCCCGGGAAAGTCACAGGCAACAGAAAGCAGTGTGTTTCAAAGGCAGCGAACAGAGTTCCACTGTGAGAGCCAGACCACGCCTCTCCACCGTCCAACTCGCCAATGGGGGCGCTTCTGCTGGGCCATTCCCCCCCCTCCGCGGGGCTGTTGTGCTCGGCGCTCAGCAGGGGAAGGGAGGGGAGCGCTTCCCCATGCCGCCCCCTTTTTCTTGGCCCCGCCAACAAGGAGGAAAGCCAGGCGTGGGAGATGGCACCCACCCCGCAAGATCCGCCCCCGCCGTTCTCTCCCAGCCCTCTTTGCTGGCGGCAACAGGAAATGTACCGCGATGAAGGCGGAATGCTGTTGCTGCACAAAGGCAAGTGCAGGGGCGCTTCGCTCCTGCACTAAGGCTCCGACGATGCCACTGCCACAACAGGACGATGGCTCTTTCATCCCTCTGCTGCGACAGGGTGGCAGGGAGCCGCAGCAGATGGCTCAAAAAGCCGTATGCGGCTCCAGAGCCGCAGGTTGCCGACCCCCAGTCTATGCGATTTTCTTGCAGCCGCTTAGTTTATTTTATTTTATTGTCATTACACCTCATACAATGAAATTAAATGCCATTTTCAGTGTATGTTATACATAAAAAAATAAAAACACATCCTTCACATTTTGTACAATTGAATCAGTAGTGGGTTCTAAATCCTGTTGCTACTAGTTCACGCGCTCGCGCGTGCGACGCTTCTGCACATGTGCAGAAGCGTCCCGGGTGGGTGGGCGGAGCTTCCCACCACCGCCGCTATTGGTTCACCGAACCGGGCTGAACTGGAAGCAACCCACCGCAGAATTGAATTGAAAACCCCTGATATTGCATTAATATCAGGGGTAGACTATAATATCAGGGCTATACAGTAGAATTCAATATAGTTACTGCTCTGGGATAGAAGCTGTTTTTCAGTCTACTTGTCCTTGTTTTTATTGTCATGTAGCTGTACTGTGCCAGATGGTAATAGTTAAAAAAAAAAGGTGCTCAGGATGAGATGGATCTTTAAGAATGTTTTGAACTTTCTTAAGGCAGCGGGAGCCATAAAGCTCTTCCGAAGAGGGGAGAGGGCAACCAATGATCCTCTGGGCAATGATGTTTACCCTCTGGAGTGATGTCCTATCTGCCACTGTGCAATTGGCAAACAATACACATGCAGTAAGTTAAAATACTCTATGGTGCAGCGGTAGAAGGTCACCAGCAGTTTTTCATTCAGTTGTTGTTTCTTGAGAAGTCTCAGGTAGTATAATCTCTGCTGAGCCCTTTTGACCAGTGCTGCAATGTGAGTGCCCCATGTCAGTTCCTCTTTTATGATAACACCCAGAAACTTAAAACTAGCCACTTGCTCCACTTGGTCTCCATTGATAAACCAAGGGCTGGATGGTCCAAATTACCAAATGGTCCACTGTTTTTTCAATTTCTTTGCATAGGCAGCACTTACTGATTGTTGCTGTCTTCTCAATACTGGTTTTGTATATCTTTGTTCCAGGGGTGGGTTCTAACTTACTTCGCTGCCGGTTCGCTTCCTCCTGTGCCGCGTGGGCATGTGTGCACTTTGCGCGCGCAGGCGCAGTGCCAAAAAATCCCAAAAAAGAGCCAGAAACAAGATGGTGACGCATGCACAGTGCCGGAAACTCGGCTTCTGCCCATACGCAGAAAAAAAAAATAAAAAAAAATCCCCCCCCCCCCAATTTTTTTTTCAAAAAAAAAAAATCCAAAAGAAAGATGGCGGCGTCCACGGACCGGCACCGACAGAACCGGCTCCGTGACTTCACCAGCGTGTTGCTACAGGTTCGGCCGAACTGGGAGGAACCCACCTCTGCTTTGTTCTTAAGGGTTGATTTTGTGCAGCCAGAATTAGTCCTTCGCTCTCTTTCTTCACTTAGCCAGTTTTTAACCATTGACTAAAAACTGGCTAAAAACGTATTGTTTAAGAGCAGGAAAATTGAAGAAAGACCAAGGGACTAATTCTGGCTGCCTTAATCATATTTTTTGTTGTTGTTAATCTTCAATTTGATTCACAGTCTGGGACTGGTAAAAACTTAACAATTCAAGTCCTAACCAAGGACCTAAGAGCTGTTAAGGTAACATCTGAGTATATAGGCAGTTCCAAGTAAGGTGATCTTTTGCAAAGTCAGGATATTCAGGTCTGATAAGTTCAAATTTTCCATGTATCCAGTGGTGGGATTCAGCCGGTTCGCACTGGTTCGGGAGAACCATTATAGCAATAGCAATAGCAGTTAGACTTATATACCGCTTCATAGTGCTTTACAGCTCTCTCTAAGCGGTTTACAGAGTTAGCATATTGCCCCCAACAATCTGGGTCCTCATTTTACCCACCTCAGAAGGATGGAAGGCTGAGTCAACCTTGAGCCGGTGAGATTTGAACCTGCCGAACTGCAGCTAGCAGTCAGCTGAAGTAGCCTGCAGTGCTGCACTCTAACCACTGCGCCACCTCGGCTCTTATAGCTAACTTTCTGAGCAGTTCGGTGAACCAGCTGTTGGAAGAAACAGCCTTTTGTTTTTCCCACCTTACAGAGTTAATTCAGGCAGGAAGGAGACATTCTGGTATGCCTCTTTGTGTTGTTTCTAGCCTAATCCTTATCTTTATTGCCCTGCTTAAGTATTTTCAGAAACTGCCTCTCCTACATTGTAACAGCTAATGGTTCTTGGCAGTATGCCCAGACTAGCCGGAGCTTCTCTGGAGGTGTTTGTTTGTTTGTTTGTTCCGGAGGTTTTTTTTTTTTTCTCTTTGCTGGTACTTTGCTCTTCTTTGCTTTATTAGGGGCTTGACTTTCTTAAAGGGGAAGGGTTGTTTTAAGCTTTTTACACTGCTTTACTGGTTCCTGGCACTGTTCTTTTGGGGTGTACTTCCAAGAGGCAGTATGCAATCTTGGCACTGTGATTTTTTTACTGCCTTTCTTGGGGGCATGTGATCTTTCCTTAAATCTGGATGATTTCCTTAGGATATTTTGTGAGGTGAGTGAGACCAGCTGGTATCTTTAAGTGGTGCAAATGGATCTAAGGATTGCTTCTCCTGGGTGCTTTGTCAGTTCACTGAGCACAGGAGTCTCTTGTCTATGGGGATTCTTCAGTCATCCAGGTCATGGTTGTCCCAAAGGTGCTTTTTTCAAGAGGCAACTGGACATTCTTGGTTTCCAGAAAGTCCAGTTGCCTCTTGAAAAAGCACCTTTGGGACAGGAATCTCTTGCATTGCTTCGGAGTGGCCAAGGGACATGATTGCTCACTGATAATAAGATTTTTTTTAAAAAAAGGAGGTAGGGATGTGGATGCTCCCTACAATTCATTTTAGTTTTCTCTCATGATAATAAGGCTTAGTAACATGGCACCAGGTTTGAAGTTTATTTAGATATCTGTGGCATGTACTAATTTTATTGTGACCCTGACAAGCTTGGGAGGGCAGAGACTTGAACCTGGGTCCCCTATATACTTTGTTAATTTGTCTTTTTAGCTTGGCATTTTGTAGCACAAGTATGCTCACCCACTTTCTGAAGAGCTTAAATGACCTCTCTGCTAAAGGATTTCACTTTATGAGCAAGAGTTGGCTGCTGATAGTTATCTTTCCATTTTAACTATTTTAATTCCTCAAGGTGCTCTGGCACCCTGCCTGATTTGTAACTGGGTTGTAGGTATTGCTGATGAAAAGAAGGTATTCAGACAGAATGGTTTAGGTTTCCATGATGGCTGTGACTCTCATTGACTTTCAGTGTGTATTCCCCCATTTCTAATCTAATGATTGGTATTTAGGGCAGCTTTTTGCAAGCAAAGAAGCTTTTTGTATTTTTTGTACAGGTAATCCTTGATTTACAACAGTTCATTTAGTGACCATTCAAAGTTACAATGGCACTGAAATTTTTTTCACACTTACGACCGTTGCAGCATCCCCACGGTCATGAGAGGCTGGGCAAGGCGAAGCATCCCACGACGTGAGAGACGTTGAGTTGGCCATGTCCACCCAGTCACATGACCACCTAGCCATGCCCACACAGCCAGTCATTAGAGCAGAGAACCGGTTGTTAAATTATTTGAATCCCACCACTGCTGTATCTAGGCAACCCTTTGGGTATTGCCCCCTGGGCTCCTATTACTATTGGTACAACCATTGATTTCTTCTTCCACAATTGCTGAACTGCAGTTTGCAGATTGCAATATTTCTTCCCCCCACCCCCTAGTTGTTTCCCTTCAATTTGTGCATCACCTGGTATTGCAATATTAATGAACCAGACTACTATCATCGTTGTTGTTGTTCTTAATTTAATCTTCAATTTGATTCACAGTCTGGGGATGGTAAAAACTTAGCATTTCAAGTTCTAATCAAGAACCTAAGAGCTGTTAAGGTAACATCTGAGTATACAGATAGTTCTGAGTAAGGTTATTATTATAATTATTATTGTCAGTTTTAGTAATACTCAAAACATCCTAGCTTGATTACTTAAAGCATTTTTTTAAATTGGTTTCCCAATCTTGAAGTTACTGGTCCATCTTGAAGCTACCTTGGTCCATCAGTTTGAGAATCCTTGAATTAAAATGTGTCTGTCCATTGAAATATTTCATTTGGCTGTGTGCTTTTATTCTTTTTTAATGCCTATGAAGAATTCCATTTTAATGCATGTTTGCATTCTGCATTTCAGAAGTTAACTAACTCTTTTTAGTATACAGTTGCAAGAAAAAGTATGTGAACCCCTTGGGATTACGTGGAGTTTTGCATGAATTGGTCATAAAATGTGCTCTGAACGTCATCTAAGTCACAACAATAGAAAAACACAGTCTGCTTAAAATAATACTACACAAACATTAGATGTTGCCATGGTTTAATTGAACATAACATGTAAACATTCACAGTGCAGGGAGGAAAAAGTATGTGAACCTTTGGACTTAATAACTGGTTGACCCTCCTTTGGCAGCAATAACCTCAACCAAACGTTTTCTGTAGTTGCAGACCAGACCTGCACAACGATCTGGAGTAATTTTGGACCACTCCTCTTCACAAAACTGTTTCAGTGTAGCAATATTCTTGGGATGTCGGGTGTGAATCGCTCTCAAGTTCATGCCACAGCATTTCAATCGGGTTGAGGTCAGGACTCTGACTGGGC
>QLTV01002105.1:1628136-1668579 GCA_003457575.1 Thermophis baileyi
TTTTACATGACGACCACGCCTAGTTAGAGTAGCAACAGTGCTACACTTTCTCCATTTGTAGACAGTCTGTCTTACCGTGGACACATGAACATCAATGCTTTTGGAGATACTTTTGTAACCCTTTCCAGCTTCATGCAAGTCAACAATTCTTGATCGTAGGTCTTCTGAGAGCTCTTTTCTGCGAGGCATGGTTCACATCAGACAGTGCTTCTTGAAACCAGTAAACCCAAACCAGGTGTGTGTTTTTAAAGGGCAGGACAGCTGTCAGCAACACATCCAATATCATCACACTGATTGGAGTCAAGGTTGGCTCACTCCTGGCTCCAATTAGCTCTTGGAGAAGTCATTAAGCTAGGGGCTCACATACTTTTTCCTCTCTGCACTGTGAATGTTTACATGTTATGTTCAATTAAACCATGGCAACATCTAATGTTTGTGTAGTATTATGTTAAGCAGACTGTGTTTTTCTATTGTTGTGACTTAGATGATGTTCAGAGCACATTTTATTCATGCAAAACTCCACGTAATCCCAAGGGGTTCACATACTTTTTCTTGCAACTGTAGATATATACAAAATAGTAAACATGCTTTGCTTTAAGGTCAGGAAAACAGCCACTGAAATATGTTATTGGAGAAATCTCAGATGTATTATGTTGGTATAAAATATGAAACATTTCAGATATTCCAACCATAAAAGATAATGGAATTCAGAATAAGGTTCTTGCTTCACTTTTTTCACTCCTGGGCTACTAAGTAGATGGACAAATAATCTATGTTTCTACTCCATGCCAACCAGCTGGCAGTAAAATGTTAATGACTATTTTTTTAAAAAAGTTAGAACTATCTCAGTCAGTTTGGAATTTGGATGGCAGGTAGCATTCAGCTCGAATTGCTATCCCCCTTCACATTCTGTGTATCTATGTCAAGTTCCCAGACAGGTCTAGCCCCCCCCCCTTCCAAAATCCAGCCTGTGTTTTACAACTATTGAAAAAGGCTGCAGCTGTATTGTTGGTTCAGTAATAAAGAAACATTGCAGTACAGCTTTTTTAAGAAAGAGAAAAAAACCATTATTGCCTCAGGCTTTAAATCCCAGAAGAACTTCCATTTCAGTGTACTCTAAAGCTCAATATCAGCAGGATGCAAAAGTGTAAATACCACAGCGTAGCAAATGAATTACCACCATAATTTATTTATTTAATAAATTTATATGATTTCCAACTCTCAGCAATTAAGTTTTGATTTCTCCTAGCAAAGCATTTATTCATTAATTTTGCCAGACATACAGTTGAGACCAGTTATCTCCATATTTATTCTCTTTCTCTGCAAAAGAATAAACAGAACAGTCTGTAATAACTTTTGAATTCTGAGTTATATGCTTAGTATCTTACTGTGCTCCAGCATTCCAACCTCCCTATTAAATCATTCCATCAAAGTGCAACCCAGTAGCAGTCCAATAGGATCATGACCCGCCCATAGGTTTGAAAAATTTAAAAAACAACAGCAGTCCATTGCTGTTTACATACTAAGCTACAGATACATCAAGTGAATCAAACCATGTTAAATATGGGACAAAATGACTATCTGGGTCTCTGCTGTATCAGTCTTTCTAAATCAGACTTGAAATTACTTTAATAAAATCAAACCCTCATAGGTTGAGACCAATCATAAACAAAGGTATAGCTTAAAGAAACATTACTACTTTGGGGTCCTGCTCAATTTCCTTCTCATATTTTTTTTAATTTAATTTAATTTTTCATTACTTGCCTAACATCAAGTAACCTCAATACCCAAATAGCTGCCTGTCATATAGGATGCTTGTATATCTATATGGTCTAAATTCAGATGCTGAAAAAAATCTATAGAGTTCTCTGCTTTCTTAACTTCCTCATGTTATTTTTTAAAGAGGTTCCCACCCCCAACTCTTCCCGGGAATTGTTTGCTCTCTCTTACTCTCTGTAAAACATTTTGTTTCTGTAAGGTGAAGAAATGATGCCCTATGCCAGTGAAGCAACCCCTCTGGAAGATTCATTAGGTCAATTCTCCGAGAGTGAAATTCTCACCACACAGGTATGAGATTGTATGTTTTCAAACATAAATGTGATGACCTAATTTATGTGAATGGCAACATAAGATTAGTTAGATGCTACTTTATAAGGAAGAGTTTGCAATGAATGTGAGTAATTTGAGGAGGATTAGCTAAAATTAAGAAAGGTTTGAAAATTCATTTAGGTGATAATACAAAGGGCTGGATATGTTTCGTCTATTAGAGTTGATAAAAAGAGTGCATAGCCATGACATTCAAATATGGGGAAAATACAGAAAAAAAGATGCTTTTACTTTTGGTTCAGCTATTTTTTTCCTTAACAATTCTTATTGGATCTTTTCTCTTATTTATTCTGGCTAGTTATTTTGATAAAGATGTCCTGTTCTCACAATTAAATTAGAAATAAGTGAGGGAACTGATATCGTCTTACCAGAGGTCTGTAGAAACCTCATTGATCTAGGTCTAGGAAGTTGTTTCTCTCATCTTCTATCTGTATCTTAAGACATATCTTGCGTTGTTTCCTTTGCTCTGTAAAGTGGATTTTTGGGTTCTCCACCAACTGTGTTGTCCCTGAAAGTTGACGTGAAGTCTATGATTTTCTAGTAGGCATCCTATAATTTTCATGAATTTAAAATCCTTTGTAAGGTGAAGTACTTTCTTCAACAGGGCCGCATGGTTGACTGTATCATAAGCCACAGTGAGATCTATGAAACCCCACTCCTGTGATTTCCTTCAGTTTGAAGCCATCCTCTGTATATTGTATTAGGTTAACTTGAGCTGGACAGTTTTTGCTTGGCCTGAAAATTAAAGTTAAAAAGATTAAAGTTAAATATTGGGAATGTAGTAAAAATATTATTTAAATGCACTAACCCAAAAAAGACAATTGTGAAATTTTAATAAATGTTGGCCAGGAAATTATAGACCCAAATGTATTAATTTACTTTGTTTTCAATTCTGCAACCAATTGTATAAACTAGATGAAATGACTGATTCATGACAATACTATGGACAGTGAAGAAAAGAAAAAAAATGGATCATTGAACAAATCAACCCTGAGATTTCATTTGAGGCACAAATTAACAGGCTCAAACAATCCTACTTTGGATATATCATGCAAAGACCCAGCTCTCTAGGAAAGAAGGGTGAAATGGCATAAACAGGAGACCAATAGATCCAGTTACAGAAGCAATGGTTGTGCTGTTGTACAGGTAGTCTTCGACTTACAACCACAATTGAGCCCCAAATTTATGTTGCTAAGTGAGACATTTGTTAAGTGAGTTTTGCCCCATTTTACGACCTTTCTTGTCACAGTTGTTAAGTGAATCACCGCAGTTGTTAAGTTAGTAACATGATTGTTAAGTGAATCTGGCTTCCTCATTGACTTTGCTTGTCAGAAGGTAACAAAATAATGATATTTTGCCTGCAGGACACTGCAATTGTCCTAAATATGAGTCAGTTGCCAAGCGTTTGAATTTTGATCATGTGACCATGGGGAGGCTGCAATGGTTCTAAGTATGAAAAATAGTCATGTTACCTTTTTCAGTGCTATTGTAATTTCAAATGGTCACCAAATGAACTGTTGTAAGCCAAGGACTACCTGTATTATTTTTTTGGCTTGTATAATCAAAACTATCTTCCTTTTTTGGATTACAATTGTACTAAGATTTAAATAAATTAGATGTAGATAGAAAATTCTGGAAGTCTTTTGGAAATGAAAAAAATGATCAGGATGAGTAAAAAGGCCTCCTTTCTATATGAAAGATTAACTATTCAGGACTCAATAGACAAAGAACTTCCTGATGCTGAGAAGGATGCTGGAAAACTAAAACTTAAAATGGACAAGGAGAAAGAGTTTGGTGCAGTGGTTAAGGCAACAGGCTAGAAATCACAAGACCATGAGTTCTAATTCTGACGTAGGCATAAAGGAGGTGAACTTGGACTAATCACTCTCTCTTAGGCCTAGGAAGAAGGCAGTGGCAAAGCACTTCCAAAATCTCGCTAAGAAAACCTCAGAGATTAGTCCAAGCAAATTCCAGGAATCAAAATGGTCTCAAAGAGACCCAAAAAGAAAGAAAAAGAAAATAGACAAGAGAAGATTGATCTCATAAATAAAAATGGACTAAATGAAAGCTAATTTTGCATAAACTCAAAACAGTTAATGTTGATACTATTTGCCCGCAAGAAACACATATACAACAAAACCATGCCAATTTACTTGGGGGAAACTAGGGTAGATATATTCAGTAATAGGAAAGACAAAAATTGAATAGTATTTTATTTTAAATATTAGGAATACTAGAATAATTAAAAGATAAAGAAGGAAGAATTTTAATCCTGAAATTAAGAAAAGAAGATCTCAATGCTGGCATGTCCTTATGCTCCAAGCTCAAATAAGGAAGAATTCTAGAAAATATTATTTCAGTTATTGATAGGTATTATAGGGGAGGAAATAATTATTGTTGGAAATTTGAATAGAGTGCTAGATTGAAGCTTAGACAAATCATCGCAGGGGGAAAAGGAGACAGCACCTTTTGAAATGTTTTTCAATATGTGGATATACTGGCTTTGATCAATGCTTGGAGATTTTAAAACTATCCCAATGCAAAAAATTACAGGGCGTTTTTTTCTAGCAAGACATCAAATGTATTCGAAAATTTATATGTGCTAGATTTCAAAGGCTCTCGCACCATCTATTAAAGAAGTATGGATTTGCTCAATGGTGTACACAGATCACACACCAATTCTAATATCTTCAGAGAGAAAAAATGCCTTTCAGATGGTGAATGAATGATACTCTGTTACTTCAAGAAAGTATATTGCAGAAATACAAAGGAAAAATTAAAGTGCTTTTTGTAAATATATACAATTCTGGGGATGTCAGAGGTAACTATTTGGAAGATAGCTTATATGCAAAGCTTGTATCTCATAAGGCTAACTATATTTTAATAAAGCTTGCAGCAAATAAAAAAGACAATGAAAATCATAATTAAATGAGAAAATAAAGGAAATAGAGCAGATTCATAAAACCAATCCAGGTTGACAATACTCAAATAAATTAACATCAACTAGCTGTATTGAAGATGGCAGAACTCCCAAAAATGATAAAATATGTCAAAATTCCCTTTAAATTTTCAAGAACATTTTAAAAATGCAAATAAACTTTTCATATATCAAATTAGAAAAGAGGATGATAAAAGCTATAGAGAATAATAAATTATATACAAGATCATATCAGAACATAAAAAAAAAAATAGGAATTATATTCCAGTCACAAAATTGACAATGAATTTGGAAAAAAAAATATTGGGCCTAAAGAATTTACAAAACATAAAGATATATTTCAAAACAATTAATGGAAATAAATAAAATTGTGAAGAAGAAGAGTTAAAACTTTCATTACAAAATGTTCTACGGATGGCATACAATTGTCAATTATTGCCAAGGAGGAAAAAAAAACCATACAACAATAAATGTTGAAAATGCCACCCCAAAGAAGAAACACTTTATCATAAGTGATGGTTTTGTAAAAAGGCTCAAAAGTACTGGAAAGAAATAAACATTCAGAAATTCTGGAAATAAAATTTGAATTAAAACCACAAATACTTTTATTAGATGTGATCCCAGAAAACATAAATGTACAGCATCACAATTTATTAAGATACATGTTGATAGAGACAAAACTCAATCTGCTGCAACATTGGAAAAGAAAAAGCTTTCTCGCAATACAAATCAAGAGACTAAAATTGGAGAATAGGCAGCTATGAAAACATGGACACTATGATATTTACAGCAGACATTTCACCACATTCAAGTAGCAATGATTCCCTTATACCCAACATATTACACAGCAAGTCAATGTAAATGTTTTCTGAAGAAAAAAGGAAACTATTTAAAAGAAGTTGAAAGATTCAAATAGAAATGAGCAAGAATCACAGATGTCCAAACCATTATAAAGCAATGTTTAAGTAGCATTTCAAGGGGGGAAGAGGGGAACTACTAGAATGCTTTATCCAATCATGTTTTTTATTCCTTTTTTAATTTGTTTTGTTTTTTAAAGTGTATTTTAATATTTTACCAATTTTGCTCTAGTGTAAAATATTTATAAGTGTTCATTTCCCTTTTCTTTGTTTTTGTTGTTGTTTGTTTTACCTAATGATGATGAGTAGATTCAAGAAATGTGTGACTTGCCAATTTTTGACAAGGCATTTTTTTTTCTCTATGAATCAAGATATTAATCAAAGTGATTTTCCTTTGGCACATATTCCATAACATTCAAAACAATTCCAAACAGACAACTTTTTATGTGTGATTTGATAAATTGGTTTTATTTGTAATTTATTTAGATGTTTTATAGAAATTTAATATGTTAATTGTTAGGGATTTATTTCTCTTTACCTTTTTTTTTTTTGGTTTGGTAATAGAACTTAATTAGGTTACCTGTTGGATGGAAGTGTATATTACCATTTTAAAAAATGGTTTTGTTTATTGTTTTTTTTTAATTACAATGAAATTACAATCTAATTACAATGTATTTTTTTTTAAATTACAATGAAATTTACAGTGAAAAATATTGTCTTTGACCAAATGAAAAGGGATCTTATTTTAAGTAATTCCCCTGCAATACAGGATGATTATTTTGCAATTTAAGGCAGATTGAAAGAGCTCCTGATCTTTGAGTTTTAGATCAGGATTAGAATCCAGGAAAAATTTTTTTTTATCAAATTTAGATATCACCCATCTCACTCTCAAAAGTGACTCCAAATGGTTATGAATAAAAGCATAAAAAGTTAAGTAACTGATTTCCCTTCTTGGTATTGGTTTTGTTAGTGCAGTATTGTTAGCCAGAATTATGAGTAGAGTTGGAGGTTTATCATGCTCTTCCCCCCCCCTCTGTTTTGTAAGATGGGAAGATAAACAATTGCCCTCATTTTTGAGCTGAGTGACAGTGTTACCCTTTTATTTATTTATGCCACTTATATGCTGCCATTAACTCAAAACCTGAAGTTATTAGATGAATAATGAGATATACTAATACTTCTGTGTCGGAAGCACCAAAGTGCTTCCGTGGTAAAAGGATTTGCTTGTGATATCACCATGTAGTTCTCTGTGTGTCTCACTTCTGAATGTTTTATTCTCTGTTCATTGTTGAAAAGTTATCTGAGGCAAGCCCGTGTTCTGTTCTTTTCTGTTTGTAGCAAAGGGATGCTATGCAAAATAACTTAAAGCAGCTGCAGCAGAAGATGGCTATCATTGAAGCTGTCCTCAAAGAGGGAAGCCAGAGTGTTGGCTCTGAAGGATGGTCACTGGGAAGAGAGGAAACTGATTTCAAAGGAGAGCAGACAGAAACAAGAAAGGGTGAGTTGGCAGTGTTCTGAAACTGCCTTTCTTTCAAAAACAATATTCCTGAGAATTTAGAAATTTCTTCCTACTTATAAAACGTTAACAAAGTAATTCATTTTTAAGTGGAATATCCTGTTATGAATTTATGTATAAAATGCATACATTATTGAATGAATGCATTTCATACATAAATCCTCTGGTTTTTTTATCCTCAGAGAAATATTAAATACTCAATTATTTGCTGGATTTAGTATACACCGTATAGGACTCAAGCATCCACTAGGAATTGACTCAAAGCTGAGAGGAATAATCCATTGTAGGTGCTCTCTATTTATTTTCTGCTGGCAGTTTTATCTGTACTCTTTCATTCTAAACATATGCCTTCTGTGCAGTATACTACCATGGTATAGATTGTCACTGATGAATTATAGAGTTAATTTTGTTTTGTTACTAGTGGAGTTTATGAATATTAATTCAGAGTTCTGTTGCCATGGCAGTGGTTTTAAAATGGATCTCTATTGCATTGTTGTGATGGTGTATTAGCTAGTTGAGGGAAATAAACTAGTTTGGTCCAAGAAATGCAATTGTTCCAGGATTTTTCTTTACAATTCTTTTGAATTGTGCTTCTACTCAAAGAAGATCAGTTTAATTATCATATCATCAGAAAAGCCAGTTATGTTTCATGGAACAACAAAATATACAATAGTGAGATTCCAGAGGCTTATAACTTTTGACATTTTATTGAAGTAGAAGAACTGTGGTTAATAGACATAATTAAGAGCCTTCTACAGAAGGATAGTTCAGGTGAACAAGCACAAATCTCTGTCAGTTTCAAGTCTCTGGGATGCTGCCATGAGAACCAGATTGAAAATATCAATGCAAACAAAATAGTTGCTTCCAAGTTTTCTAGAAAAGCATCATTCTAAATAGACAAGGTGGATCAGAATTATTAGGACAGCTGAATTATTTCAAAAGATTATGTTCAATAGATTGCCACATTGTGCTGGAATCCCTGTAAATCTCTAGGATGAGAACATTCTGGTGAAAAGTAGAATAGCCATAGATGAGAAGTACTTAGAGATACTATGTTTTGCAATCCATTTTGGGAATGATACAAATTTTAATTTAATCTCAATCTTAAGTAAAATTAGAGTTTGTAATCTCCATTCTCAGTCACCCTCAGACAGCAATTCCATGGCATGGCTGTCTAGGTCAAATTAATTTAAGCTTGTGCAAGACTGGCTCTGGTTTGTATTAAATATAATATTTTGAGATCAGGATCATTGATGTTTCCATTAATCCTCCCACTTACCCAATTAAGTATGTAATGTAATGGATTTGTCTAATTTCTCATGAGTCACTTTCTAATTCTCTGGAGATCAAAGGAAAACTTTTACTCTAGACTGGGGAAATAAATCAGCAATTATTTTACTTAAATAATAATAATTGTGCAATCTGGAGAAAAAGGAAGCCAACATTCCTGATTCTTATAAAATGTTAAGGAAACTATAACTGCAACTGCTTGCATTTCTTAGCTGTAATGGCCAGGTTGGAGGGAATTAATTAGTAGTGTGTAGTAGAATACTGCTTGTTCTTGAATAAGCCAAGTATTTCACAATTCTCTATATAACATATACTTTAAGAACAGAAATTTATTACTTATCATAAATTGCAAAAATGTTTACAGTTTTGGGGGCCTGTGATCTTTTCTTGTATGCTATTTATATACAAGTCCATTTATTAATACCTCCCATATAGTGAGTCTGAAATATTATTTTCTGGGTTTGAAGAATTATATCCAGAAAGAATCTTATTTGCTGTAAGAAAAATATATTAATTAAAATAATGTAAAAATACATTCATTTTGCTAGAACAACTTTATAGATGCTTGTTTTTTTAGGATCTTCAAATCCAATCAAAGCCAGTTCTTTGATTGCTACAAATAACAGATCTGAAATATTAGTGAAATCAATCAATTAGTTTCCTTTGTACCCCAAAACAAACTGAATACAACATAATTAACGCAGCCCTTGTTTATATTTATTGGCAGCTTGGTTACAAATTACAGTTTGTTCTCTTGGCTAGTTTAAAATCTTTTGCTTCTTTTTAATTGCATTTTGGAGAGAGGAAATATATTAAGGCTGTTCGAAAGTAGAATAAACAAGCACAAAGATTATTGCCTCAGGTCTTCCATATTTTATCTTCTATTTTATCGTTCATCCTGTCATGTGCATCACTTGACATTTTCTACTTTTAAAATGTAATTGACAATTAGAAGTATAATTTGAATATTGTGTAGGTCATATATTAAGCTGCATGCCCAATAGACAATTAAAAGATACAGGCACCCCTAAGAAGGAAGAAAATATATATTAAATATCTATTTTTGTTAAAAAAGCAACTTTATAATAATTGTTGTCAAATATAAAAGATGTCATTAACTAGATAAACAAGATTTTTTAAAATGTTCTTTTCTAGAAATGCGTAGTGTATTGGAAAAATCAGTCTCTCCCTTGGCACATACCACCTGCTGTAGTGCAAAGAAAAGGAAAAGAAAGAGTCTACTTCTGACTGGAGGGCAAAAAATGTCTCTGGTGGCATCTGGTTTAAACCAGAGTGAATTGGTAAGCATGATCTGATATGCTTATAGATTTTTCATAGCAACAGATATAAATTTTTCTGAGCTTTAAGATTTTGTGGGAGGCATTCTTTTAAAGATAAACCTGCTTTCATAGCTATTTTGTAAAATGTATAAAACAATAAAAACAGAGATCATATATATCCAAACATTCAAGTGTTTAAACATATAAAATTCTATAAGGACTTCATACCCATCCCAACAACCAGGTTATCAGCAATAGTTTGAGTATCAACCATACAAATATTTCAAGGGATGCATTTTGAAAGAGCAAGTGCTGCAGCAAAGAAGAGACATTCAGTGTAATCTGAATGGAACTGAACAAGTAGAAACTTAATTGAAAGAAGAGATTCTTCTAGCTAATAGGACAGCTAATTGAACTGTCTTGATTTGTCTTACCTGTAACCAAACTAAGTCACACACACTGGAGGTGCTCCTAGATTTTGCCTTGACATAGCAATTGTGGCTCACTTGTGTCCAGTTAGGTTCCTCTACTAGTTGTATCTGTTTCTAAAATCTGTAGTGTTTGGCTATGTTAATATCTTAATTATTTTTGGATTACTATACACTGTAAATGAAATAGATTTTAAACATGGCAACTGAATTCCAGAGCATCTCCAGTTATTAGCATCGTTACTCATTTTTTTGCTAGTATTCATCTCTTTCCAATTCAAGGATTTAATTATAACCATTACAATTTGAGAGCAGGAGAGATAAAGGATTTATTTCTCCTATAAGAGCTGTGGTGGTGCAGTGGTTAGAATGCAGTACTGCAGGCTAACTCATGCTCACTCCAGGAGTTCAATTCTGAGCGGCTCAAGATTGACTCAGCCTTCCAGCCCTCCGAGGTCAGTAAAATGAGGAGCCAGATTGTTGGGGGCAATATGCTGACTCTGTAAACTGCTTAGAGAGGGCTGTAAAGCACTATGAAGCGGTATATAAGTCTAAGTGCTATTGCTCTATGAATGTATTTATTGGCTCCTCGCTGATGGCGTTCTGCTGCTATGTGATGGTCTGTTAAACTAGTCATTTCCTAATTCTTTGAACCATCCTAATTTTGGATTGTTCTACCATGTTTTTATAGTTCATAATCATATTATCAAAGTAAGGTAGTTAATGTAGGGGAAAAGTGAGATACCGTATTTTTCGGAGTATAAGACGCACCTTTTTACCCCCAAAAAGAGGGTGAAACTTGGGTGCGTCTTATACACCGAATGTAGCCCCACCCAGCCACCCCCACCCTTTGGCCTCTGCCTCCCAGCAATTTACCTCCTTGCAGCAAACAGCACAGACTCTGATTAGCACAAGCAACTGATTATCAGCCTCCCGACCATCAGCTGATTGGGGCTGCAGGCAGGCCCAAGTGCTAAAATGAAAATGAAACTAAAACTGCAAGGAGACAAATTGCTGGGAGGGAGAGGCAGAGCAGAATTTTATTTTCTTGTGCTAATCAGACTGCTGAAACTGGATGCAAGGAGGTAAGTCAATAACTATAAATGTCTATAGAATGTTCAAATTATTAGACTTATTTTTTAAAGACTGCTTTATTATTATTCTAGACAACTTAACAAAATGAAGAAGCTTTTTAAAATAAATGCTTGATCTGAAGAGGCCCAGTGCTATTGTATCTTCTTTTAAATAGCAGAGAATAATGTATACTTCAAGAAAGCCGCATCAATTTTAACAGCATCTGTACAAGTAATAATCTGAAATGTAACAGTGTCCTGTTTTAGTATTGACTTAGTCATGTTTGGAGTAGATCTATTTAAATAATTGGGAGGAGTTAGTGTGACTACATTTAAGAAAACTTTCTGGCATTAATATACTGCTGTAATGTACATTTCTCCAATTCTTTGCTATTTCTATGGGTCAGGCACACATGCACAGAAATACACAGCAAACAGTGTATATCATCTGTGCTGTTTGCTGCGAGGCAAATTGCTGGGAGGCAAAGGCAGATTTTTTCCCCCTTGTTTTCCTCCCCCAAAACTAAGGTGCGTCTTATACTCCGGTGCGTCTTATACTCCGAAAAATACGGTATACGTTTTTTTAATAAATGAAATATTCCATTGAGAAGCTAGCAATCTCCGGTGTAGTAATAAAACCAATTATTTCTAATTCAATTTTTCTTTTCTTCTAGAAACTAGTACGTAAATTTGCCAAGAAAACTAAGAGCACTTGGTGTAATAAAATTACCAAACAAACAACCCATCTAATAATGAAAACAGGTGAGTTACAAAGTGAACTTCTTATGTTAGAAAGTTCACAAAAGTGAACTTCCTACCTTATTTGTTTTATCTTCATAATTGATTGGGTACGTAGGTATACCTTTAGGATTGTGAGATCTTAATTTAATAATATGCAATAGCTAGTCTTGCCTATTTTAGATCTTTCATAAGGATCTTCCAAATTCTATTTTACATTGTTGCTCATTCATGTTCAGAGGTGATCTTTCTAATTGTTAAATGTTGGATATAGTGATTAACACAAAATTCTTATTATATCATATACTGCTAATATTCCTCCCAGAAGCATCTGGCTAGCTGTTTCGTGGCAAAAAATATTGGTCAATATATCTCCTAATAATTGTAATGGTCCTGGAAGTCCTGAATTAAAATCCATACATTTCCTGTTATGTTTTGATTCTATTTCCTGTTTCACACTCGTATGCAAAACTATAATTTTTCTTTTTCTGTCTCAACATTGTAGCAGCAGAACACAATAAAATGTGGTTCAATATTTGAATTTATATTTAGATTGCTAACAAAAGCTACAAATCAGGTAGAAAAGTTAACCATTAGGTAAAGAAAGTTTAAAAACAAATAAATTATCCTGGTAAACAAATATATGCACTGCTACTTATTATTCAGGATACCGTGTCAGCTCTCTTTGAGTTAATACGGTATTTAAATTGGATGTATTGCAACTGAGAGATAGTGCAGTTTTGGCCAACTTGATATTTTCTTTAAATATGCTCCTATGCTATTGGTTTACAATCCAATAAATATTGAAATGAGGAAAAGTATGGTAGTGGATGAACCAGAATTCCTAGTCTATTTCTTTCCTTCTTTTGAATGTCAGAAGTGTGATTGCAAACCGTACCTATTTTTTCAGCTTCTAAAGTTATTACATGAAAGATGAAAGTGTCAAAAAGGGGGGGGGGAACCTTTAAAAACAATTGCAATCTGATAGGTTTACTAAATCCCATGATCATTTGGACAATCTGTGGCTGCTTTTCAGCAATTTTGCAAACTTGAGCATCAAAAAAGCCACTGACCTTTGTATGAAGGACTGCTTACCTGCCTCTGCACTATTGCTATCGGTGACTGTAATACAGTTCTTCTGTTCTTTTATCTACCATTAAAAAGACTCCATTCCATCCATTTGTATAAAGGAAGCTGAGTTTTTTTTGTAGTCTGTACTTTAAGATACAATTTGTAATCTTTTATTTTATATTGTTTCAAACTCTTATCTTGGCCAGGCTATGAAAAATATCATTTTAAAAGGAGGTATGTAATCATTTAAAATAAATCAGTAAAGCTCTAGTCCAGTGACGGCTAACCTTTTCGGCATCAAGTGCCGAAGCGCACGCACCGAAAACCGGAAAATCAGATGATCTTCTGGTTTCTAGCACACGGATGCGCGCTGGCCACCTGCTCTCCGGTGCGCATGTGCCGGCTCCGCCTGGCCTTTCAGGAATACTCGTGCCCCACTGCCCCCCATCGGGGTGGCGGGACATCCCCACCGACGACCCGGTTCCGCAGCCCTGGACAGGGAGAGAAAGTTGGGCCACCTCCCTCCGCTGGAAAGCCGGAGCCCCTTCCCGGCCTCAGAGGTAAGGGGCCTCGGTGATCCCGGGGGTCGGGTTGTGGGGCCAGCAGGCAGGAGAGCTTCGCCCCAACTCTGGCCGGGATGAAGCACTCCCCCCAGCCCGCCACCGAGAAGAAGCCAGCACAGCCCCTCCACTTCCCAGCCGGCGTGCCTCTTACCCCTCGGCGACGTCTCCATGCTGCGCTCGCCTCTAGCCCTCCTGGGGCAGCTCGCCTCCCCGATGGCGGCTCCTGCTTTTCCTGCTCCAGCATCCTGGCCGGAAGAGGCAGCGCAAGAACTGTCACCGCCCCCTCGCAGCGACAGGAGCAGCGGGCCAGCTGGCCGCCCACCCAGTAAACCCTGCCCCGTGCGCCCAAGCTGGCCGGCACTGCGGACATGCGGCAGTGCCACGGGCTGGAGGGCTGGGGCTGCACAAAAGCCCGCGCGGGGAGGGAGGGAAGCCCTGGCTCTCCCGTCCTGGTTGGCAGCTCTGCTCCCCTTGCTCTTGCTCCCCTTGTGGGTTTCAGCTCGCGCATGCGCACTGGCCTGCTGGTCTTCGTGCGTGCATGCGCGCCAGAAACCGGAAGATAATGTTCCCGGCGTGTGCATGTGCACCGAGCGGCTGCTCTTTTGCTTTCTGGCGCTCCTGTGCACGTGAAGACCAGCTGGCCGGAACCTAGAAGAGCAACAGGCGACGGCTCCGCATGCCTGGAGAGATGGCTCTGCGTGCCACTTCCAGCATGTGTGCCATAGGTTCGCCATCAAAGCTCTAGTCTCTGTAACTCAACAAGCTGTTTTTGAAACGGGACATATTTTTGAAAGCAGTTTCTGACATTGTGTGAAGACCTGCTGTAAAGGAAATATTTAAAAAATAGTCAGTGGTCTTTATTCGTTTAATATTGAACACTGGTTTCTCTCTCTCTCTTTAATCTTCAGATGAGGATCTGGCCTGTGAGAGAACCCTGAAATACTTTATAGGTATTGCTGCACAAAAATGGGTATTGAGCTACCAGTGTAAGTGTGAATATTCAATTAAAAAAATTCAATTAAAAAAAAGACTTCCTTTCTGGTGCTCTGTGTATTTCAGTTTAGTGTTCAGGCATAGACTCTTATTAGTAACAGTTAATATCATTAACATACAATAAATTATTGTAAGTTAGCTGTGCAATTATATCTGACATTTTGCCTTTAGCTAAACAAGGAACATTTCATCAAAATTCATCCAATAAAACAATATTAAACAATATAGGAAAATAAAGGCAGTAATATCATATTGGACAGTTCCATAAATCCATGGAGTGTCAACTAGTCAAAAGAAAACGTTTATCTTTAGTAAATGTCAAACACTGAGTAGAAAGAAAGACATTCACAATTTCTAGCTTGACTGATACCAAGGATAGTTCCAAGACTGTTTCTTTCTTGAGCAAAACCAGATAAAATGCTTGTAGATATTCAAAGTATATGCCACTACCATTCTTTGTATGACAGAGTGAAACACACAAATATACAGAATCTTGCATGAGCTTTGAAGATCATGTATGAACTGTGGGCAAATGATCTATGGAATTGTTAGAGGAAACTAATGCTGTGGTCTGAATTTAGTTTGCATACATCCGATCTTTCAAATCCTTTTAGCTAAGCTAAACAAAAATTAATTGTTCTGATACTCTGATACCAGATTTTCCCAAGTTTTATCTAGGGTCATGCTAATAAAGGTAGATATATTTTTGTATTTGTTTCATTTTCATATTTCTTATGCCATTCTCCTCCAAGAATTTCCTGGAATATGATTTAAAAATGTGGGAAATTGTTATTGAAAATATGGGAACAAGAGAAGAAAAGAAAACCAAGCATTTAAGTGTCCTGCTTATTTCATATAATTTAATTTGATTGTTTCTGATTACCAGGCATGTATTTTTTTTTCCCTGTAACATTGTGATACATTATTTTGCCTACAGTTGCTCTTAAAGGGACTGGCATTATCTCCAAAAGTTAACCACAAACTATTTCAGCATTGGAATTCTTGTAGAGAATGAATTTTAAAATCTGAGAGGGATAGGGAGGTGAGGTTTCTAGCAGTGCATAGTAATACTGCTGGCAGGCACTATTATGTAAATATAGACTTACTCTTTTGCAACCCTCCATGCAGTTTTCTGTTGTATTTTTAAAATAAATGTTACAGATGGTAAAAAGTGCCACTTTAAATAATAATAATAATAATTTCTGCTTCAACTGGTCTAGGGATTATACAGTCATTCGAAGCAGGAAGAGTTCTTAAAGAGGTAGGTCATGTTTATGGGAAGGGATAAGTGGTTTTGGTTTTTTAACCAGTGTATAATGCTTGCAGAATCCTTAAATGAGGAAGGTGGGAGAAATTGGTGATTGATTAGTATATCTTTTTTTGCCATTCCTTTAAATGCTTAGTCTTATACAATTCTCACTATAATATTGTGATAGTAAATTAATGTATATATAATACATTATAATGTAAATCTTATAAACCTTCAACCGAAAAGTATCTGGCATATTTTAAATATCTAAACCAAGAAAAGATATTTCTGAGTATGTAAAAAAATTTACTTGCAGATGAAAATCCTACAATTACAGTGGCAACAGTTAACTATGGCTATAAAATTAAAGCTATCAATAATGAACCAATGATTTGATTTAAGTCTATTATGTAATATTTACTGAATAGTTTACTTGTTTTATCCAGTACTAAGTTTATATTGTGTTTGTAACTTGCTTTTGGGCCTTTGGGCTGTAAACAAAATTGATGGATTGATTGATTGAATGAATATTTAGTAGATTCTAATGACCAAGAAGAGAATAGACATGAAAAATAGAGAAATCCTTAGTATGTCTATGAATTGCCACTTGAGAGGAGAACAGCAACTAACAACAGGGGAGGCCATTCTTTAAGGATCGGAAACACAATTTCCTAACTTCAACTGGACCTTCTTTTTTCTTTCTTCTGGCACTGCATCTGACATTTTGCCTGTGACATGCTAAAATGGAATCAAGCCACTGAAAGGCGTAGCATACATTCAAAAATTTAGAAATGTAACACAATAAATGTTCTGTTTCCCAAAGTAACAAACAAACTTTGGACAATTTGAATGGATTGCCAAATTTTGTTGGATGAAAGAAGATATTGATATTTAGCTGGGATAATTTCTGGGATGCTATACAGGCTGGGGCCTGTGTCTTCCTGGACTTCCTAGGACCCTTAATCTTGCAAGGAGCCAAAGAGATTAAGACTGCTGAGAGAATTTCTTGTCCTCCTTTACTGAGTTAGGGAGAAGCACTGACAGTTAGGCATTGCTCTGCGTGTTTGGTTGTTTGAGGTTCCTGGTTTAGCACTAGCAATAGCACTTAGACTTATATACCGCTTCATAGTGCTTTACAGCCCTCTCTAAGCGGTTTACAGAGTCAGCATATTGCCCCCAACAATCTGGGTCCTCATTTTACCCACCTCGGAAGGATGGAAGGCTGAGTCAACCTTGAGCCGGTGAGATTTGAACCGCCGAACTGCAGCTAGCAGTCAGCTGAAGTTGTCTGCAGTTCTGCACTCTAACCACTGCGCCACCTCGGCTCTGGTTTGGCAACTAACTTAAAGGCAATCTAGATTGATGGCAGAGATTAAGGATCTGCTGGGTCTTATTTACCAATGTTAGCAGAGGAAGAAATTATAACATGTTATCTATGGTGGCATCTATCTCTGACTCTGTTTTTCTGAATGACAGCCAGAATAACTTTGAATTATTTTTCAGTCCCTTCCTGGATCTCATTGTATATTGGAGAAACCAGATTATTATTATTATTATTTTTAAATGTATATCTTGGTCCCCTGCACTCCATTTTTTTTTCATTTCCCCACTCAACTAGAGTAGACTGTAAGCTTCAGAAAAATTCTGCTTCAGTCCTGCTTGAGCTGCCTCTTATGTTGAAGGAAGAAGTTGAAAAGAGGAGAGGCCAGCAATTAGACGATGGATAGATTTTCTCCAAAAGTTTTTATGCTATAATTTTGATCCTCGGTATATATAACATGTCATAGCTAACTGATATTGCTGTATTATTACTGAAGATGTATATTCAAATTGATAAAGGGGATTTGCTTAATTATATAGTGGTTTCCACTTAAATATAATATAAATATCCTTTTTTTTTTTACAATAAAATATGGGATAAGAATTGTATTGCTGCAGTCATACATTCTTTCAACTGCTTCAGTTTGGATATTTGACTTCTACGTGCCATAATTCTTTTTCTGCTTCAGTTATATAATATATGGCTCAGCCAGGAATTCATTGGCATGTGATTCTATTTGTTTTGTTTTCAGGAAGATTTTGAAGTGAGAGGAGATGTAATCAATGGGAGAAACCATCAAGGACCTAAAAGAGCAAGAGAATCACCTGTTGGAAAGGTATGGCTATCGTAAGTGGTACCCCACAAAAGAAAAACGTTATCCCCAAAGATTGCCCCTCTTCTTTGTCATCACAGGAAATGAAGAAGGTTGAGAAAAAGGTTGCTTTCACAAAGTAGAATCCTGAGAAGGGCTTTTATTTTTCCGCGGGCCATGATGATCCTTAGGAGAAACATAGAATGCAATTATGTTGGATATAAAATTGTCCAGATAGGTAACACAGCCTGCCTAATTTTTGCAGCAATGCTTACAGCTACTAGCATTTCTTAGCCTATCCTGAAGTTTTTCAGATTTCTTTAAGTGGAATAGTACTGTCCCAAACGAGTATGGAGATGGATATGGTGTGATTTCCTCTTTAAAAAGTGACTTATTTTCTGAGCATTAAGATAATACATTCAGAAATTATAAGGAAAGGGACAGCTACAATTCAAAATACCCTGTTGCCCCGTTGTCATAGATGAACGTAACTAATTCCCCCCCCCCCCCAAAAAAGGAGGGAGGCAGATTATAATGAGGAATCATCGCTGGGAGTTAGTGCAAGTAGTGTTGCAGAAGCAGTAGTGCTTGCGTCCTGCTATTTTGTTTTCATTATTTAGTCGGTCTCCTCTGTTCTTGGAATCCAAGGATTTGGAGTCTTGCCTCTGTTCCTGCATAGAGGTGGATGATGGATAGTATGTGGGTGGGAAGGAGGGGAGAGACCAGTTTAAGTTGGTCCTTTCTTTTCCCCAATCATTTTAATAGCCCCAAAAGATATTTCCAGATTCCCTCTTGCCTTCCCTCTCAATAGGAAAGTGTCTTCCAAGCTAGATGCTTGGTAGAAAGCTGGAAAGGTGAAATTGATGAAGCCAAGGCAACAGACATCAGCTACAGCAGTTCCCATTGGCTAAAAGTGGATAACACTAACCAGTAGTTACTTCAGCTTCTTTTCCAGTTCCATCGGCTTAATCGTTTTCTTTCAGGTGGAGGATATAGATGTTTATAGTACTTGATTATCTTTTCTTCCCTATGAATTTCTCTGCCTTTAAGAATTTTATTTCCCAAATTTCTTATTTCTCAGCCATTTCTGTACTCAGTACCTACCCATTTTTTTAAAAAGTGAAACAGATTAACTGATTTTTCTTCTGGTTAACTATCTAAACTGTTCAGATCTTTCTCCAGTCTCACCGAAATGTCTAATTTGTCAGTCTTTTGCAGCTGACATATTCCATCGTCAATGAATGATATTCCTGAATGTAGTTTTTATTGTGTTCAAATCATATGAGTTGAACACATTCGAACCTAGCTGGTAACTTAAATCACACTGTTTGAGTTTATTTCTACACCATGCTTACATATTTGTTTTCCTTTCCTTCCCAGCTTTTCCAAGGAATGGAGATTTGCTGCTATGGGCCATTCACTGACATGCTCCCAGGTAAGGGGATTGGGATTCTTGAAGTAAGTTGAGGGAATGAATCTAACTGAAGTCTCTTTACTCCCCGTTTTGGTTGTGTAAACAATTGAGTTCTGTCAAGAAATGATCCAACTTTTTGAGAAAAAGCTAACTAGCTTTAATAGCTTAATTTTCTTTGCTCAGTGATATTTATCCTTTAGTAAGGCAAGATTTATGTCTTGCTGCAGAGACATTTCTGAATCTTGAATTTTTAGCTAGATTAATGTACATACGTTTGCCCATTTCTGCACAATTCATTCTGCTCCTGATCGTCATTAACAGAGATGATCATTCTGGCTGTGTAGATAGTTATATCCATATTCTTTCTCAAATTGTGATGTGGCTTGAATGTCTGTCTCCTTATCTTTATTGACTTACTTGATGAATAGTTCTTAAAATGCAAGTTGCAAGGATTGTATGTTGTCTTGATTAAATGCTATCTCTTCATCTTTTTTCTTAAAATTAAATAACTTAGTATCAGGAAGAGGGAATGGTTAGAAAATTTGCAAATGGCACAAAATATAGGATAGCTAATATCTTGAAAGACTGAAATAAAATTCAATATATCATCTTAATAATATTATTTAGCAACAACCTTGGAAAGGGTGGTTTACGGCCTGTAAAGGATTTCCAACTGTTGCAACATGTCCCCACTATGATCATGTGATCGCAATCTGGGTGCTTGACAATCTATTTGCATTTATTAACAGTTGCCAAGTGACCCAAAATCTTCTGCTGCCCACTCCTCTGAGGCACTCTGTGCTACTTACTTGGGGCTCTGTCCACTTAAGAATCCACAAGATTCTTAATGACCATAACTGGTAGTGTTGGGATAGCAATCATTGTGCAAAGCAGCCACTTAATGTCTTGCTTAACAATTGTTTTGTTGAAAAATTGAGAGTCTAATCCCAATTATGATCATACGTTGAGGAACCTGTACAAGTTTGCATTTGGTGGTTAAATTTTGTGACCAGTGCTAAGTTCAATTTTTACAGGATTCAGAAATATAGAATTTGCAACTGAAGAACCCAAAACAGATTTGCTTGTAATGTCAGTAGTCATCAATTTGGGCTTAACATCTTATAGGGGGGGGAGGGGGATAAAATACTTTGCCATTATATATAATGCATTTTGTTTATCTTTTGGGAATTTCTCAGAACATCTGGAATGGATTGTAGAACTCTGTGGCGCCTCCCTTGTGAAGCAACCTCACTTATTTTCACATGCAACAGTAAGCCTGATAACTATATAGGCCAGTTTGAGAAAGAAAGAAAGATAGCATTTTCCACCTTCCCTTTATTCTTTCAAGGTGTTGGTAAATTTAGCTGGTTCTGCTTAGATATAAAATCAGATCAATGGCTTATCTTGCCCTACTAGAAATCCTCTCACCCAAGTCATTGCAAATAAACATAGATGCATGCTCTGTGGGATTGCAATATTTCACCCACTAAGAAGACTTGTGTACAGTACTCATTTCTTTTTAAGAGAAAATATGTTTGTGAATGAGTGTTAACGTATCCGTGTATGGCATCTTTTAAACTACAGTGTGTAACCTTTACATTCTGTCATGGCTTTCCCATGAGTATCATGTATCTCCTTTAACTTTTATTTTGTCACATAGAGTAATTGTTTGCCTGTGAAATCTTTATTTCTTCTGTGACTCCCCATCTGATTGCAGTATTACAGCAAAGCTGAAGAATAGTATGCCTTAGCAGTACAAATTATATATAGGAAAGATGCATTGATCCTATATGCCACTTTCCTTTTCCTTTTTGTCTTTTATCCTGTAATCATTTAGGACTCCACTGCTGTGATAGTTGTTCAGCCTGATGCATGGACGGAAGAAAGCACCTGCCAAGGTGAGAATGCTGCTTGTGTCTCCTCAGGCGTAAAGGCTTTACAAAATGACTTCTTACTTGGTATAATAAAATACTGCAGCAGATAAACATGTGAGGGAATAAGAAGTATGGTTGGCTTTAATCATCCGACATGGCTGTCATTACCACCAACTTCTCTTCCCTAAGAAATTGGTAAAAGACATTACTATTCTTCAACAGTAGCAGAGTTGGAAGGGACCTTGGAGGTCATCTAGTCCAACCCCGTTCTCTCAGGAGGCCTATGCTGTTTCTGATAAATGGCTGTCCAGTCTCTTCTTAAAAACCTCCAGTGATGAATGCGGCACCCACAACTTCCAAAGGCAATTTGTTCCACTGGTTAATTGTTCTCATGTTAGGAATTTTTTTCGTAGTTTTAGGTTGCTTCTCTCCTTGGTCAGTTTCCATCCATTGTTTCTTGTCCTGCTTACAGGTGCTTTGGTAAATAAGTTGCCCCCTCTTCCTTGTGGCAACTCTTCAAGTATTGGAAGATTGCTATCATGTCACCCTTGTTCTTCTTTGCATTAGACTAGGTGTACCCAGTTCCTGCAATTGTTCTTTGTATGTTTTAGCTTTTAGGCGCCTAATAATTTTGTTGCTCTTCTCTGAACTCTTTCCAAAATTTCAACATATTTTTTGTATTGGGATGACAAAAACTGGATGCAATATTCGAAGTGCGGTCTTACCAAGACTTTATAAACCTGTACTAGTACTTCACGTGATCTTGATTCTATCTCTCTGTTAATGCAACCTAGGGTTGCATTGGCTTTTTTGACTGCTGCCGCATACTGTTGGCTCATGTTTAGATGGTTGTCCACTAGGACTTCAAAATCCCTTTCCCAGTTACTAGTGTTGAGCCAGGTTTCACCTAGTCTGTATTTGTACTTTTGATTTTTCTTGCTTAAGTGTAAAACCTTGCTTTTCTCTATGTTACATTTCATTTTGTTGGATAGGGCCCAATGAACTAGTTCATTGTGATCCATCTGGATCTTGAGCCTATCTTCTAGGATATTGGCTATTCCTGCCAGCTTGGGTTCATCTGCAAATTTAATGAGTTCCTCTTCTATTCCGTCATCTAAATTCTTTATGAAGATATTGAAAAGTACTGGGTCTAATACTGCTTACTTCCCTCCATGTAGTTATAGTTCTAATAAGGACTACATGGCTACAGTTTGTCAGCCAGTTACAAATCCATCAGGTGATGATGCAGTCTATTCCACATTTTTTTATTTTACCAAGAAGAAGATTGTGATCAACTTTTTCAAATGCCTTACTGAAGTCCAAGTATACTATGCCCAGTGCATTTTGATGGTCCACTAATTTAGTCACTTTGTCAAAAAATGAAATAATATTTGTTTGACATGATCTGTTTTTGACAAACCCGTATTGGCTACTAGTTATAGCTTTGCTTGCTTTTAGTTGTTTGCAGATCTGCTGCTTGATTGTCTTTTCCAGGATCTTCTCAGGTCTTGATGTCAGACTGATTGATCTATAGTTTTCTGGATCTGTTTTTTTTTCCTTTCTTAAAGATGGAACCACATCAGCTCTTTTCCAGTCTTCTGTTAGTTCTCCGGTTCTCCAGGATATTTGAAACATATGATTTTCTGTCTCTTACAGGGAGAAAGATACGGAGCAAGGAACTTTGAAATGTCTGCCTCTACCCTGAATTGTTTAGAACAGGGGTGTCAAACTCACAGTGGTGTCAAATTGTTTAGAACGGGGTGCTTAGATCTGGCCCACAGGACTGCCCTGGAAACAGCAAAGGACCGGCCCACGGTGCCTGTGCCAGTGAAAACGGAGATCGGGAGGGCTGCAGGCGGCCCTCCCAAGCTCTGTTTTTGCAGAGGGTTCCAGGAAGCCGTCGCAGCCAAAAACAGAGCTCGGGAGCCCGTTTTCATTGGCAGAGCGCTTTGGCCACCACAGGCGCTCCCGACAAGAGTGACATCGAGCTGGCCACGCCCACCCTGGCCCCCAAGGTCAAACACAACCCTGATGCGGCCCTCAATGAAATCGAATTTGACACCCCTGGTTTAGAAGTTTCTCCAAACAGTAATACAAATGAGAGTTTGTCGTCTTTCAGTTTTCCATATCTGCTTTGGAAAATCAGAGAATGCAATTGAGTTGCATGAATAAAAAGCTGCTCTCTTATCTATACCCATTATCTTGTAAAGGATGGTTACAACAACAATGGAAAACCGTACGATTTTCCATGCTTAGGTTAATGCATTTGAAATGATGTTCATCAAAGTTTGGCTTAAAGAAATAACTCTCAAGAAGAGGATACAGGCATCAAATGTCTCACTGCTTGTCTGGTATTTTGCAGAACTCCCGCTGCAATGCAGCGTTGCTGTAGTTTCACGTGAGTGGGTGCTGGACAGTGTTGCCTGCTATCAGTGCCAGCCGTTCAACGACTACATCTTTCCACAGGTATGATGGAATTAGTTCTTAGAATTATACCTGAATGTTTTTGGTGTAATTTTCTGTACAAGAATGTGACATTATAAATATTTCAGTTGGCCTAAAATGATCTGCCTTTCACCAAAGGTAGAATTAGATTGATAAATATCAATTTTCAACACAATTATTGCAGTGGATCACAAAATAATAATGTGTTCTTTATGTTGATGCAGATTATTTTACAATCCATTGTTGCCTTGTTTGGAAAGATTTTTTTTCTTTCTTCATAATGTCTTAAAAATGTAATCATTTGCAAGAGTTAGACAGAACGAAGAGCTTCAATTAGCTGGATAGCAGCAGTTCGTCTGCTTGCTTCATGGGAAAGTGTTCAAAGAGGCGGTTATGCTGGATCATTGGCATAGCATACTAACTAGAAGCAAACCAGATTGGGGATGGCTCTGCAAAGGATCATAGGGCAATAAAGAGGCATGTGTGGAATCAAATGTTTGTGTTTGATAATAAATGAGTCAGAAATATAATCTGTTAGAAATTCATTATCTGTCGAGCAAGTTAAAAGCAAACTTGACTTGATCAGTACCACAATCATTGTAGTGAGTGTGGTTGGCCTTAAAATTGCACAGATTTCTAATACAATAAAGAAACTGAAATGGGAACAATCTCACTTCTCCAGCTTGCATGACAACAGATGGTATATGCTGAAAGGGAAGACAGTCATTATCCTCTTTCATTCATCTGCCCATTTCAGAAAATTAAGTGGATAGGTGCAGAGGATATTATTGTCCTCAGCAAGGACTCCCTCATTTGGTTTCTCATTTCTTCCAATAGTAAACTTGGGCTATCTCACTAGCATATTTTACTCCCTGCGCATGTGTGCACATGTTTACATTTTATGTTCATTTCTCGAACACAAATATGACATTCTGTTTATTTAAGGTTGGTGTGGTGGGGGGGAAGGGAGAGACAGATTGAGATTTTCTCTGGATGTGGCAAATTTTCTGTTAATTGATATAATTCGTTTTCTGCAAGCAAAGATGCTTATCTGAGTCCCTGAATCTAAGCCCAAGGAGCCACTGGTGCTTTGTATGTGTTTTGTTTGGCTATGTTTTTATTTCATTAGCTATTCTAATAGGATATTTCTATTGATTAAGAAAGTCAGAGTATTTTATTAAAAGCATCACACATATATAGGTAGTTCTCAACTTATGACTGTAATGGAGCCTGCCCATTATGATCACAGGTTGTAAGGACCGTTAAATGAGCTGCCCACATGACCACTCGCTTAGTGATCTCAATCTTGCTCTCAAAGTTGCATTTGTTAAACAGAGCACTGGGTTCCCCGGGGGCGGGGGAAGTCCTGGGAGGTCTGGTGCAGGCCCATACTCACACTGCAGGACTTTCCCAGTTCACATGTGGCCTTCCAGGGCCTCCCTCTGCTCTCTGTGGCATCCCATGCTCTGTTTCCCAACCTGCTGGATTCCCGCAGGGCTTGGACCTACTTTCCACCCCACTGGGATACACACCCTCCTCCCCACCTGGCATCATGGCTTGGCGACTTACTTTTTTTGTAAATCTCCTTTGAAAGATTCAGCTGTTCAGCTGTGTAGCTTTTCTACACGAAGGCCGTGCGGTACTGTCTCAGAATTATATCTCTCCAGTGATTGCATTTGGGAAGGAGAACAGGCCAATCTGCCCCTCAGCCTTCCTATTCAATACAGATACCATGTACTGCTGCTCAGAAGTGGGTGCCATTTCAGAGCAGTCACAATTCCCCAAATGGTACCCATTTCGGCAATGGTGCCACATGGCCTCTATGTAGAAAGGCCATGTGATGAAATGGCTACTTCCCAAAGGGGATTTACGGAAAAGGTGAATGATGGGGGTAGGGAAGAGGTGTGGGGCCAGGTGAGGTGGGAAGCAGGCCTAAGGCTTATGGGAACCCAGCAGAGTGGGAAGTTGGAGAAGATAGACATGGAGGCACTGCAAAATCCCTGGAGTCTGTCATAAAGAGCAGGCAGATTGCCAAGTGCCTGAATTTTGTGACTCTGGGGGCAATGTAGTAGCCATAAGTTCCTTTGTTAATTTCAAAACAGTCACTGAATGAATGGTCATAAGTCAAGGACTAGCTCTATATACCCTGTTTCCCCCCCAAATAAGACATCCCCTGATAATAAGCCCAATCGGGCTTTTGAGTACATGGCAATAAGGCCAAGCGCTTATTTCAGGGTTCAAAAAAATATAAGACAGGGTCTTATTTTCGGGGAAACACGGGTAAGAAATTTATATATAATAATGCTGCAATATTTAAAGACATGTGCTAATAAGACTATAATAAGACTATAGGTAAGATTTAGGAATTATATGAATAATATAAGTTAAAGAGTTATAAAAACAAAGTATGTACACCGATACGGTACGCTGTAAAATGAATTCTATATGGTATGTGGTGTTATGTTATGTTATGTCATGTTGTTTTTGTAAGTGTGGTTGTTTTTAATGTTGTTTTTAAAACTGTTTAATAAAAACTATTTTAAAAAAAAAGACTTTTTTACTAAAAGTTATCAAAGATTAATCTAACAACAGATTTTTTAAATAATTCAGTGTTTAATGCAAATGCTTATAACAATAAATAATACGCATTGTCTTGCTTTGAGGCAGTAAATACTGTAAGCAACATGGGAGGCAGAGTGTGATGATGCGAACTAGAGTCAATGAAAAGGGCAGTAAAGTATGTAGGCAGATGCAGCCAGCTAATAAAGGCCTGGCCTTCAGGAGAAGGAAGAGGGTCAGTGCTGCTCATCAGAGTAATGATTGCCAAGAGTCCTAACTCCAAATGATTGGTCTTTTACCCTTTTATCTCCCTCTGTTCGCAGGAACCATCTTCCATGTCTGAATAATAAAGATTTTGTAGCCCGGATGGGATTACAGCTTTCAATGGGTTTCTCACCTACACTGATAAGCGAGTTTTGGGAACTGGAGAAGTATGTAGCCTGATGAATCATGGTGTCTTCCATGAGGTTTCAAGTCCAGGAGCGATCTCTAATTTATGCATTTATTTTCTTTAATTTATCTATTGCTAGTCATGTCATGTGCTTCCAAGTGGTGTACAAAATCAGCATAGCTTTTGTACAATTCAGTTATAGTTAAAAAGTAATAGTTGAAATAATTTGTAGCCCACATTAAAGGCTAGCAATAAGAGGCGGAAGACAACCACCCTGAAATGTTATCAAATAAAAAAGTTTTCGCAATCGGATTTGTGCATATTTTATTTGCAGTTGGATATTTTTCTCAGAGGACTGATTGCTTTGCAGTTTCTGTTTCCATAGTGCCAAGCTCAAGCTCAGGGTCTAGTTTTTGCTTCTCGTTGAGATGCAGGTGGTGTTGACTGAACATGCTCTCCTCTTCCATGTCCTAGTCGCTGCTCAAGAAGAGATTAAAACTATCTTGAGGCAATTTATTAATATCACACACAAGGAGTGCCTCTTACAAGTTACTGCACGTGAAAGCATAGTTTGAAACAATGCTTTTGTGTATACAAATTCTAAATTAACTAATCAGTTGAAGTAAAGTTTTCTGGAAGTAAGTTCAGCAGAATGAATTAGTCAGGTAAAAGCCTTAACAAACCTAGGATTCAGAAAAATTGAGTGTACCGTATGTATGTGGAGTTTGAGCATCTGATTGGGAATTTGTAAGACTAGTACTATGAAAAATCTGATTTAAATTTCTTAAAATGTTTCATTTCAGTTCACTTTTCTCCACAGGCTTCCTCAGTTTAAATCCCTATATTTAAATGCCCTTAATAGCTCTTATTCACTCTACTGACATTCCTAGACTATTTTGTAATACATATTGCAAGTACAATTATTCATAAAGTCTTTTATTAAGGCAGAAAGATACGATAAAATGGCCTTTTTAAAAATGTAAAATAGCACTTTCATTGATGGATTTCTCTACTTGTTCTATTGGCATGAGAACTAGATGCATCACTGCATGTTACATGCCTTCATAATGAGTAACTGGCTAATGAATGTTCACTAGCCAACAGCATAATCCATAGCCTGATTATATCAAAAGTGCCCCATCTATTGCCAGGAGTTTATGCAACAACATTTTTTAACTGTCAATTCAGCTTCGCCTTTTGACTGTCAGGTTTCTTATCTTCAACGTTCACCTTGGCTTCTGTTATCTGTCTTCTGGAAGATTATAGCTATCTTTCAAAACATTGCTTAGATAATATGAGGAAATTGGCAATATGCCCCCATAGGCACTGCTCTGAATTATCTTTCCATTTGGAAGGTGAACATAGATGCATAGCTATTGGAAAGGTAGCTGCAGTCAAGATGGTGAAGGAGAACAAAACATTCTTGCATGACATTTAAACAGGATAGGATAGGATTGAATTGAACTGAATTATTTGGCCAAATGTGATTAGACATAGAAGGAATTTGGTTTTGGTGCAGAAGTTCTCAGTATACATGCACAGCAACAGATTAATAATCATACTAATAAGAGGGGGTAATAAATATAAGGATAATAATAATTAATAGTAATAAATAGTAAACGTGTAATTTAGGACTTTTCTACCATGCGGTCATATTGGTTTTTACCAGCTTGAGCAGGGGGTTGGACTAGAAGACCTTCAAGGCCCCTTCCTACTGTTATTCTGTTCTGTTCTGAAAAATGCAACTTTTTCTCTTGCTCTTTAAAATGAGAATTTCTCCCTAGTTTCCTGTCCCTGTTCTTGGATGCAGGAATTTCCAGCACAGATCCATTTTTCTACTATGCATTTGGTGGGTTCAGTCTTGATTTTTTTCTTTTACCATAAGCCATAAGCAAAGGAATAACCAATAATCATAAAAAGTGAGAAAGTATTTTCTGTTCTATGGGGTCTGTCAAAACCTCTGAATTCTGAGATATATTTCATCTTTCTCATAACTCATGAGATAACTTGACAGCTGTTGTTGTTGTGGCTTGCCCAAGTCCCGCGCAGCTGCTCATGGATCCGGAAGACCAAGAACCGACCATGGGGTGGCAAGAGCAGTCTGTATCTCCGGCACCCGAGTCCGAGACCGAGGAGGACGCAGGGCCAGAGGACGATACTCAATCAGGGCCTTCTGCACCTCCCCAGCAGGAGTTAAGTGACTCCAGTGAAGAGGAGGAGCCTCTGATTGATGCTAGGGCACGCAGGGCAGCTAGCCGGCAAGAGTGGCTTTGTAGAAGTTTACACTTGTGGTGATATCAGTTGGACTAACTCCAGTCCGGGCTCTCGGCCAATTCCAGCAGGTGAGGAATTTAAGGACTTAATGATCTGTTTGTGTTTTTTTGTATTTGAAATCCCGGCCAAAGTGTTCTGTGATTTGCAACAAGCACTTTGGGAGAAACCCTGACATTAACTTATTACTAAGCATTTATTAGTGATAAAGCCTTCTTTATTTTGTGTGTGTGTGTGTGTGTGTGTGGTTTCCTGGGGGCTTGCCGCGCCGGGTCACAACAGTTGTTTGCATACTTTTCTCTATTATATAGCTTTCCCCCCCCCCTGTGCTAATACTTCATAGTTTCTGATCCTCTGCAAAAGAATAGAAAAACACCTGCAGGATCCAATGTGGGTCAGTCACCGGGACCAAAGGTTTACTCTTCCAAGCTTTCAGACTCATACTGGAACCCATCCTCAGGGAACTTCTCTCTCACCAGAATATGACATCAGATACATTCTGGTAGAGAGATAGGTTCCCTGAGGATGGGCTCCAGCATGAGTACGAAAGCTCAGAAGACTAAACCTCTGGTCCGGTGACTGACCGAGATTGGATCCTGCAACATTATCCTGGGACACATATATTTGCTTTCATTCGTGGAAAAAAGCCTCTCTTTCAGTCAAATAATCTACCAGTCTTAAACTTTCTCCTTCACCAGTTTTCTTTTCTGTTGAGCCTATTATCATATTCTAGGAGTAGCCCAGCCAGTGTCTCTCCATTACTTGACAGGCACATTTTTCAGTGACTGTTAAATTAGCTTAGCGAAAGGAAAGTTATATTGGAAACTCTGGAATTATCAGGAAGGCTCTTTAACTATCTTACAGTAGAGTTGTGAAAGGGAAGATTCGGTTTATTTAGAATTAGTTTCAGGCCCATGAAGAAAAATCAAATTGGATTCAAGAAAGTATTTTGTAAGAGTGTTAGACAGTACAAAATCAACTGATAGAGTGGATTTGGTTGCTCTGCTATATCTTAACAGATAGGCAGGTTCTATCCGAAGTAGACAGTGTTGAAAATAAAGTATTATAATGCTAAAATAACTAGTTCCTGTTATTATTTATATAATTTTTTGAAGTCAGTCAGGTAAGTTAATAAACTAGAGTTTAGTCTTCCATTCCAGAATAATATGCTGGAACCATAAAAGATCCATAGCTGAAGAGTTCTCTCTTTTAACATCAGTTGAAATTATTTCCAATCAAAATAATTATTGTTGTGCAATATTTTTAAATAGAACAATAATAATATGAAACTATATTTGTGCAAATCAAGTTTTAGTCTATTGTCATCATGCATCAATTATACAGAGTAGGAAATAATGTAGGAGTGTCTAAGCCAATAGTTACTTTTATTTCAAATACTTTTAAGTATGATCCCAGAATGGTACCATAGAAACAGCCAAAACATACAGAAATTGTTGCAAATCATATAGTCATTTAGGTGAGATGGACTGTAGGAATAAATAAATAATAAATAAATTGAATGATAAACTCAAGTTGTGTATTTGAACTACCACAGTTCCTAAATTCTGCAAGACAATTTATACAATAACATCCATCTCAACTCTTTCTTGAAGAACAGAAGAGTCATTTGAATATGTATAGGTAGAACTAACAGCTTCATTAAGCCAAAGCCTTGAAACCTAATGGTTTAGAAGTCATCTTAAGAAATTGCAAATATTCTTAAGAGTTAATGTAGGAAGTTACTCTGTAAGAGTTGCTTTCTAAATAGAGAAATATAAATGGCTGTTCTTGATTAGATTAAATTGGGTGGAATATTGGAAATCAATTTACTTTAAAGCAGGGGTGTCAAACTCACGCCACGTCGTCATGTGACATATCAGGACTTTTTTCCCCTTTGCTAAACCAGGGGTGGGCGTGGCCGGCACATGACGCATCTGGCCCGTGGGCTGTGAGTTTGACACCCCTGCTTTAAAGGCTAGATTCGTAGAATATTGAAATACAGGATTGCTAATCACTTATAGTAAGGCTTTTTAAATAGAGAGTAAATTCTATAAAATTGAAGCCACATTAATAATATATTGATGTCAAAGATTTCTTGAGGCTTAATTTACAGTCTTTTGTCTTGCTGATTTTAATGAGTCTGTTCTTAAAACTGGATTCAGGCTCAAGTGCCGTAATGGCGAAACTATGGCACGCGTGCCCGAAGTTTCACGCGGAGCCATGTCGCCTGGCACACGTGGCGGCACCAGTTCCTCTTCCGGGTTTCTGGTGCGCATGCGCACGTGACGATCAACTGGCCTTTGTGCATACAGCAGTGCTGGAAACCAGAAAAGCTGGTCTTCCGTTTTCCAGCATGAGCATGCGCACCAGCCAGCTGATCAGTGTGTGCTTATGCGCGGCAGTAACCGGAAGACTTGCTGGTCGGTGCGCATGCGCATGCCGGAAACCAGAAGTACATTTTCTGGCGCGCGCATACCCCCTGGGCAACTCCTCTTCCTGGTCGTGGCCCAGACGTGCGCGAAGTGCTCCCTTTTTGGCACTTGGTACTGCACATGTGCGCTCCCTTTTCGGCACTCTGCTGAAAAGGTTCACCATCACTGCTCTAGTGTTACAGTTTGTGTTAGAAAACAGTTTTAGGCTGGGGTTGGCCATGGTTTTGAAATCACCTGCTTGAAAATTCAGGGGGAAAAGGATATTATTTAAGAATGGTACATTTGGTCTTTAGCAGTACCAACATGATTCCTATTTTTAGTATTCTAGTACTATCAATTAGAACTATTCTACTATATTGGCTTTGTTTATGGTTTTGTTGCTTGAATTTGGTGTATATTTGCTTTGTTGATTTTTAGGGAAATGTTTTTGTAGAAATAATAAATAACATTAAAATACTACCTCTTTTGTGCACTGACTAAAATATTACACGGTAGCTTATTTCATCTGAAAAATTAAGCAGTGGAATGCAGGGACAGTTACTACTGAGTATCTGAATTATTTTACTAGCAGAGATTATCCTATAGTAGAACCTAATTTGCAGGTTAACTTCTTTGAAAATATTGTACATTTTATTTGGATGGGTATAGAAGAGTCCAGAGGGTCAACAAACATCTGATTGTTCAGTGATGTGAACAAATAATGGGAAAAATCTACCTGGCCAGTTCTAGTAATAAGAATGGAACAGAAGATAAAAACTTGTGGACCAATATAGAACTGTTATTCCTGGAGACCCGGAAATCAGTCACAAACTACTAAAAATGATGATATAATTTGCTGTGCAGATTTTTACAAAATATATTATGGGATATATGAAAAATACAATTCTGTTTCAGATATCATATTTTTTTTCCTGATTTTTTTTCTGATTTATATTTCTGGTTATAAATATGTAGAAATACAATTTTTTTTCTTGGATATTGAGAACATCTTTGTACTACAGTACATACATATGCAATTTTGATTAAGTCTTCTTTCGGCACAGGCACCACCATTATATGGCTGGTATAAAATTAATATTGAATAGCTGTATCCTGCTTATGTGTGACAACTAGTGGAGCAAGCCTATTTTGGCAGCATATGTGAGGAATGGAGTGAGCTAAAGTGCCCAAAAGGTTACAAGTATATCGAGATTCTATTCAGTACAGGTAGAACAAGATTAGGCAAGTACTTAGGAAGGTGTGGCTGCTTTTGAATAGCTCAACTTCATAGCTTTATTGACATCATCATATATTTAGCCCCGTTCCGCTACTTTGTTGTCCCAAATAAAAGTTTGTTCTTATAGTGAAACTTGCTTTGCATGTTAGAAAGTTCTTCAGATTCAATTTACAAAGAACTTTTCATCATGCAGATTCCTGTAAAACTTAAATGCAGGTTCCTAATTAGCCTGTTACATAACACACCAACAATTGTATTTGTTTTTTCTTGGTATGATAAATAGCAATCAGAACTATTTGAACTACATTTTCATATGGCATTTTTATAACCCATACTCTTGGGTTTGGGTTCAGTAGCCCCTTTTTTTAGCAAACACAGTTGGGACCAACAATTCAGTTGTGGGCAGTAGGGGAAAATCACATGACTGCAACTTATGATTTTACATCTGCCTTCTGTGTTTACTGGGCTTCTTGCAAGCCTGGTGATTCATAACTGTGGGATGCTGCCACAGTCCTAAATGCAAAGATTGGTGAGCTGCTTTCAAGAGATTCATAAGTAAGCCAATATAAGAGATTTGGCTCTTACATTGAAATTCCAAGTTAAGTATCTGTGTTGCATGTTTAATATGGGAAATGAGCCAATTTGTCCAAACTTCAAAAGCTTTATTGTAATGGAAAGAAAAGAGTGGAAAATCCCCACAGTTTAAGAGTAGGAAAACTTGCAAATGTCAATTTGGCTATCATAAGATACAATAATAAACTGAAAAAATATAGAATTTTTAATGTAGACAGACCATGGGATTTTATCATGCTGAAAATTTTCTTTCTCTGATATGCAGATTTGTTCTCTGGCATGATATCACTTTTGAATTTAAGTTAGTTACCCTCTTGGTGGAGTATTTTCTTAAGATTTGATGGAAGTAACCATTTTCTATGACTGCAGGAAAAACTGAAATACAGACTTCTATGCATTCCTAGAATTCTCATTTTCTTCTTGCCGCTATCTTGCTGAATGCTGATTTCTTGCCATTTTGAAGTGGAAATTCATTCAAATTGAAGATTTAAAATAATTGTTTTAAAGCTCTTCTGCCAAAAAATAAAAATAAAATTTTTGCCCTGCCCAAATGTATGATATGTCTCCATCTACTTTGCAATTATTACTATTCCTTGGCAATTATAATTTCTGCTAACGTTACTAAATACAGTCCCTTCTGTTGAAAAGGCTGTTCATCCCTGCTTTGGGAAGAGCCACCAAACCCTTTGGATTTAATTTGGCCTCTTGCCATTCCAACTACAAATAGGAACTTGGGCAGTTTTGCCTCCTCACTCCCCTCTTGCATAAAACCAAAACATTTTGGATCTTTTACGCAAATTCTATGAGATTGAAACCTAGAATAACTCCTGGTAGGTGGTAGGGGAGGGTAGCATCTGGGTCTTGAATGGCTTAGGAAACAAACAGGACTTTTAAAACAGGACTAAGTAGGCAGACCACACCAGTATCACCACCACACATAGAGCTATAGCAAAGCTAAGACTTCACCTTGTAGTTTCTGCTGTTATTTTAAGAAGCTGTTTTCTTGAAAAAGTCATGGTAACCTGAGTTGCTAGGGAGAAGTTCCTTTTACACTTGTAAAAGGTTGATAGCATATCAATCAGCTTCTTTAACTTCATTAGTATACCAATTTCTCACTTCCCCACCCTGTGCTTTGCTGAATATAAAACACGATATATTTCTTTGCCAAGTGCGAAAGGGCCTGAAGCAAAGACAGTTGCAATGGGTTGGATCATAGTAGGAGAGAAAGACTATCAATTGGAAATGACAAGATAATAATTTTCTGGAAAGGAAAGTATAGCCCTACAAAAACATTAGCCAAGGCCAACTTAGAACTTCCAATAATCTTTCTACCTTTGTTTGCCTTTTCATCAGATACCAAAAATTTAAGTTCTAAGGTTCTACATAGGCAGCACATACACCTTGCATTGAAAATACCAATTTTGGCCATGTGCTATATGCAAAGTTCTTGTGCCTAGACACTCTTGGCTGAGACTGATTATTGGGATATATTAAAACGCAGAGCTTAGCCTAGAATACATCTGATCAACCTGATGGAGAATCTATGTGGGAGAACGATCCTCTTAATTTTCTTGGATATTTAAATTGTATTTGATCTCATTGACAATGGTCTCCTGAAATATTTGTATTCTTATGAAGTAGTGATGGAGAATTTGCTGTATTCGTATGGGATATACAATGTGGTGTGCTACAGGCTCTGTTTGGGCTACCCATAGTCTCATATGAAACCACAGAATGAGGTTATGGTCATGTCTATGGTTTTCAGGTTCACGGCAACCATTCTATTTCTCTTCATATTCTACTGATGCACTAAACCATCTCTTCTTTGTGGGTATATTTATTAAAACATAAATTATTAAGTTATAAATTATTACTAGATGCAAATCGCTCAAAGCTTTTCTCGAGCAAAGTCAGAGTGACATTTCAGTTGCATAAATAACAGATACTTTTTCCCAAGATCTGTCAATAGCAGAAATTGCAGAGAAACTCTTTTTACATCTTCTATGCTCTGTGAAGAATGAAACAAAAGCTAACATGAGGCCATATGCTTGGCCAATTGGAATTATCTACAGTTTATTCATTTATTTGTCACAGTCCCCACCAAGTCCTAGCCTGGTGGTGTGGAATCCAACTCAAATTTTTGAAAACGTGGGTTTTGCACCTCAAAGGGAATCAATGCATATTTTGTGCCTCCTTCTGAGTAAGTGTAAGCCATCCTGCTGAGCAGTCACAGGAATAAAGGACATATCAATGCAGTCATGTTACTCAGGAAGACTCTACTTCAGATTAAATTCTGTACCCAGCCTCTCTGAAGCATACAGTGCTCCAAAATGATTGTGCAAAATGTTCTGTGGGATGCTGGGGAGAAACGAGCAGCAGCTCACAGTGAAATCAATGAGTGCCTGTAAGCAGATGCTGCTTGTGTCTTCCTGTGCTCTCGGCTACAGCTGTTCATGAACCCAGCATGTTGTGTAAATGTACCCTTCCTAGGAAAACCTTTGACTTGCAGCAGAGAGAGCTGTGAAACAGCGCAATGCAGGCAGCTGTTGTAGGCAAGGCCCTCTTGGTTGCGCTTGTTCTACATTACGTCACATTTTGCTTGGCAACATAATCTGCTGTATGCTGGGGTGGGAGGGGCTGCGTGCATGTGAGCTTAGTCCCAACAACTGCAGAAGAGCTGGGCTGGGCTGAGCTTGACTGAATTAAATCCACTCAAACAGTTGTAGCAGTTAAGTCTCCTAACTCTTGTTCTGGGAGTGGTGGTGGTGAGATAATCTTCTTTAAATCTGTAGCATAGCCACAATAATGCTTTGAGGGCAGATCTATTGGCTTTACCATGCACCCATTCAAGACACAGAAATACAGAGCAGCAGAGCAGCATGAGAGGAGTGTTTCTGTATTTTTCTGACCTTTATGACTACCAGTCCTTTACAAATTGCTAGGCTTTACATGCACAGAGCAAAAGGAAATGTTTACTTTCTTAGAATTAACTTTCATGCATGGAAGGGAGCTTAGAGAGAGCTACAGTTATCCAAAGTGCCTCTAAATTTGGTAACTGAATAGATAGATCTACCGTATTCAAATCAACGGCCTGATGGTCTGAACCTACACTATCCTGTTCAGAACAGAGAGGGACTTTTGTAACGTTTTCCATTCATACAAACTCGGAAATATATAAATTTGGTATCCTGGTACAGTTGCCTCTTGAAAAAGCACCTTTGGGACAACCATGACCTGGATGACAGAATCTCCATAGACATAAATTTGGGATGGAAATCTTGGGAAAGTACATATAGCCATTTCAAGATTCCCATGTCGTCTTCTTCCAACACCGCCTCCCTATCCTGCCCATCTCCATCCAGGTTTTTGTGAGGTTCTGGCTTGCCTTCAGTGGGAGACCCAGTTTGCAGTTTGTTACAACTGCAGAGTCTGATCTAGATTAGGACTCCAACATAAAAGTTGAATGGGAAGAAGTTTAAACCTGGCCATTCCTGCTGTCAGACTTCCACAGGAAAATAACCTCTTTAGACCAGATAATGCCAACCTGAGGTTCCTGAATCACATGAAACTCCTTTATCTCCTCTGAAATCTAAATGCAGCTACTAAAAAGGAGCAGTCCTCTTGTCTACCGTTTTAAAATAATTTCAAAAAGACAAAACAGCAGAAGCAGGACAACAAAAACACACCGTTTTATAAATGCTCTTATTTTCAGTCCCTATCTTCAGGCAGGGCTGAGAGGCAACCCTGACTAAAATCCTGCACAGCTGTTGTTTCCTATTGCTGGTTATGCCCTGAAACCCTGATTGGGCTAAATGACCACTATTGCTATCATTTTGGCAGGGAGACTGAAGGAAGGTGGGGTTTATTTCAGCCCATGTGTTTGCTAATTTGACATCGTGATATGATTTCTGAATTTTACTTTGATAAAAGTATCTTGAAAGTGAAAAAGCCTACAAATAATGAGGTACACAGCATATTCTTACCAGGTAATGTTTTGTGTTGGTTTTGTACTGTATTTAAGTGCTCAGGAAGATTGAGCACTTGACACAAAAACTGGCAATCTATATTTCTAGCCTTAGGTGATTATGCAAAGTCCTAACTTCAGTGATTCTTTTTGCTAATCTGTTAATAAAGAAAAGTTGAACCACATCTTTGGTCTCAGATCATCCAGGAAAAAACATGTAAAGATCAAAATGAGAAATAGAAGAAACTGGTTCCAATGATATATAAAATAACAAGCTGTGTAAAATTACACCAGGCTTCCACAGTGAATACCTTTACATAAGTAGAAGGTAGGCTGCTCAGCTCAAAACAACCCAAGAAAAGTGCTTTTGAAGAATTGACTGGGCAGGTTCCAGAGGCAGTTTATAAAATATACAGATGGTTTCCACAGCTGTCAGATTCAGCTGCTACCCTTCCCCTGTTTTGAAAATATGCTAGCAAGAATGCCTGGTTACCTTGCTCAATAACTTTTCTCCCCATCTAGGCAGTGCAGAACAATGTGCCTGGAACTTGATCCAGGAAACTTTTCATCCTAATAGTAAATACTAACTATAGTGTAAAAGCATGATTTGTCAGCAAGGAACATGTACAGTATAGTTTCCTTAGGATTTTGAGTGTCCGTAATCTTTCCATTATGCATAGAAATTTCCTTCATGGAACTTAAGTTTTGTTGCTGCGAGCTCAAATAAATGTTCAAGTTAGGAGTCATGTTTAACAGGATGGGAGGCACCAGGGGTGGGTTCCTCCCAGTTTGGACCAGTTCGCCTGAACCGGTAGTGACCCGCTGGTGACGTCACAATGACGTCACCAAACCGGATCGGTCAGTGCCGGTCTGTGGGGGCCACCATCTTTTTTATTATTATTATTTTTAATTTTTTTTAAAAAAAATTATTATTTTTTCCTTCTGAGCGTGCGCAGAAGCCGACTTCTGGCACTGTGCATGCAGTCACCATCTTTTTTTTGGCTTTTTAAATTTTTATTTTTATTTTGGGGGGATTTTTTGCTACTGCGCATGCGTGCGCCCACGCGGTGTGCCCATATGGCACGCCCATGCAGCACGCCCACGCAGCACTGGAGGGAGGGAACCGGCAGCAAGGTAAGTTGGAACCCACCCCTGGGAGGCACATGTGTTTTTTCACATCAAGATACAGACTCTAAATTCTTTGGATCAAACATGGTTTGAGATGATTTGCCTTTTCCCAAATCCTGTCCCTAATTGCAAATTTGTCTGTGTGCACAACAAAATGGAAAGCAGTTGCTCCCCATAATAGCTCACAAAGAAGAATTATAAGAAAGACAGATTGAATCAGTTTCCTTTCCCAAACTTTTCCTACTGGCATTATTTGGCCTAGCATGAATTGGGATAGATTATCTGGGGTTTGGATCAAATTCTTTACGTTCTTGAAACTATGTTTGGTTCTAACCAGATGTATTGCTCAGTAAGCAGTAGTCTGATTCAAAGTTGTGTCTCTTCACCAGGATTAAGTGCCTAGTTTTTATCCCTAAAGTGAACACAAGCTTGCATATGAAAACACCCATCATTCTCTTCAAACTTGGGAGATCTGCAAAGAGATGTTGACAGAAACTTGACCTACATTTTATTTAAATAGGACAGCTTCAGTTAGGATTCAGGAAGCTTAAAGCCTTGATTCCCAGCATGATAGTTAATTCCAAGGAGAGAGGGATACAATTGCACAATTCATATTTCTATAAGATACTTGATTGGGCATTACTAAAACATTCACATACTGGGGTATTTTAAGAACTACATTCATTTAACAAATACTTAGTTCAGCAACAAATCCTCCCATCATTCTCTGATGCTCATCCAAGTATCCTCATTTACTAGATTGTGGAAGAAATTCACATTTCCTAATTTTGTCTGATGAAACGCCAAATGTTATCTAGTTCTTTCTGAGAGGCCCAGAATATCAAAATTCAGGGAACATTTTCCAGTGATATTTTTGAAATGGATGAATTTCCAATGCTGATTTAAAGTAACTAAAATCTCAGACTGCACATTTCACAATTTTTTTAGAGATTTAGAAATAAGCAATTTCTGCCATAATGGTAAATTGCTGCTTTATAAAAAACTTTTCAAGTGTTTTCATTGTTGAAAATGTATTTCTGTAAAAACTAAAAAGAAAAATATTACCAAAAAAAAGGGATGAAAAGAAACGAGAGCCAGTGTTAAAATGTTGGAGTGTCATTTGGGAAATTCTAGCCCTCTCTAAACTTTAGAACTTCACTGGGTGTCTTTGGGCCGTCAGTTCAGCCAACTCCCTACTTCAGAGGGCTATTATTATGGGAAGAAATGCTCAAGCTCCTAAGCAAAAGACAGGATACAAATCTAATAAATGCAGATAGTGTATCCCTATTTGCATTCTCCTAGAGCAGGAGTGTCAAACTCGTGGCGTCATGTCATCACATGACGTATCACTAAAATGGGGGTGGGCATGGCCAATGTGTGATGCATCTGGCCCGTGGGCCACAAGTTTGACACCCCTGTCCTAGAGGGTTCCATTTTTCTGTTTGTAGCACATAGCTGACTTCCATCTACCTATCATAGATACCAAAGACATTCTTGTTGTTATGTTCTAACTGTTATAACTGTGTTGCATGGTTCCAACCAGGTCCAGCGTTTGAGCGGGAAAAAGCTCAAACGCTATTGGCTGGTCTGTCTGACAGCTCCCTATAAAAGGGCAAGCTGTCAGACTGCTCTTTGCTGGTTGCTGATACAAGAGCTGAAATGAAGAGCTGCTTGGAAGTCTGTCTCCTGTCATCTCTACCCACTATCTAACAGTGGCGACGAGGGCTTGGGCCAGGAGAACTGTGACTAGCTTCTTCGGCACTTTCAACCAGCCAGGCAGACATCTTCCTGCCTCCTTCTTCCTCTATGTCCACCTTCCACCCGCCGGCGCCTTTCTACCCGACCAGGGAGAAATGGGACTCCTACATGCAGCGATTCGACTGCTTCCTGGAAGCAAACGATATGCTGGGTCTGACCGACAACCGCAAAAGAGCTGTGTTCT
>QLTV01002105.1:1675610-1699622 GCA_003457575.1 Thermophis baileyi
CCTCACCACCAACTCAATTGCGCAGTTCTAGTAGGGCTCCTAAACGCCCCGCCTACCTTCGTGATTACGTATGCTGGACTGCTCCATCCAGTAGGGGAGGGGTGTTATGTTCTAACTGTTATAACTGTGTTGCATGGTTCCAACCAGGTCCAGCGTTTGAGCGGGAAAAAGCTCAAACGCTATTGGCTGGTCTGTCTGACAGCTCCCTATAAAAGGGCAAGCTGTCAGACTGCTCTTTGCTGGTTGCTGATACAAGAGCTGAAATAAAGAGCTGCTTGGAAGTCTGTCTCCTGTCATCTCTACCCACTATCTAACACTTGTCTTATAACAAAGGAGCAGAATAGTTCCAGCTACTAAGCTACAAACTTAATCCACAAGCACTTCTCTACTGTAGGTTGTAAAGTTAGCTAAACCACATCATTTGATCACTGCTAGTTCCAACTTACAACTCACAGCAGTGACTAGCAACAGCGAACTGATGAACAGTCTGGAATGTATCAGGTAGCAATCAAGGGGAAGTAACTTTCAACTATGCTATGAAAAGCTTTCTATTTCTTGAACAGGTTCAACCCTGGATCTTCTGATGTCATTTGACGTAATTACTTTACCCTTCCTCAGCAGTGGTGAAAGAGCAGGGTGTAGAACCAGCAAATACATTTTTGTGAGAATATTAACCTCTTCGTCATTTCTTCAGAACAAAATTCATGACTTCCAAAGTGGAATGTCAGAGGTTTTCTGTGACCTTTTCTCCATGTTAAAAATGGAAAATGGTATCCTGAGCTATAGCATCAATAGTTCTATGAAACTAGCCTTTGCACAATGTTTGACAAAATTTCCTATAATACTATATTATGTTATATTATATATTATCTATTATATTATAATATTATAATAAATCATATATAATATTAAAATATATTTATAATATTTAAAGGTAAATGTTTCCACTGTCCATTTGTTTCTGACTCTAGGGAGCAGTGCTCATCTCTGTTTCTTAGCCGAGGGAGCCAGCATTGTCCAAAGACATTTCTGTGAACATGTGGCCAGCATGACTGTATGCCTAGGTCAGGGGTCTGCAACCCACGGCTCTGGAGCCGCATGTGGCTCTTTCATCCCTGTGCTGCGGCTCCATCGCTCAAAATATGCGTCACAACCGCCAATGTGCGACACCCACCGGCACGTGATTTATTGAGCTTTTCGACCCATCTTTTTTTTCGGAGTTCAAAATGTTTTTGTTGCATGCAGAAATAAAAATGTGTTTTCTCTGTAGCAGGTCATTGATTTCATAAATGCAACACACTATGTTTTTTTATACATACAGTAGCATAAAGGTAAAAAATGATATATGCAGTGTTATCTTCATTTTAGATGTCAAAAGGGTTTTGTGGCTCCCGGTGTTTTCTTTTCTGTGGGAAACGGGTCCAAATGGCTCTTTGAGTGTTTAAGGTTGCCGACCCCTGGCCTAGGTGCATGGAACATTATTACCTTCCCACAGAAGTGGTACATATTTATCTACTCACATTTGCATGCTTTCGAACTGCTAGGTGGACATGACCTGGGGCAAGAAGGGCGCTCACACCATCTTGCGGCACTTGGGTCCTGAACTTTGCAGCTGACAAGCTCAGCGTCATTAATCACTGAACCACTGCATCCCCAATATTCTTTAATTAAGGTATTAAAAAGAAGAGCTAGGCCCAATGCTCAGTTTGTTTCTAATGACTGTTGATGTCAACCCTGGAAAGGCATTTTGAGACTTATAGGCTGTCCTAAGCTCTCTGGGGTTTAATTATCTGTAACATTTGAGAACTCAAGGTGTTATATCTGAAGGTCTGTCCTAATTTTATTCCTACATCAGTCCTGTGAAGAAGGTTGTTCTGAGAAAGATTAGTTGATTAAAAGTTATATATTGAGCTCTGTGGTGAGATTTAAATGTAAGTCCCTGTGATTTAAGTCCAACATCTAAAAGCTTCAGAACATTAACATTTATAAATTATTTACATAAGAAAATAAAATAACCTTACTGTCTGGGGAGAGGGAAAGCAATACCATGAAAGTTATGAAAAAGGTCAAACTATTCTCAACAGGCTGAAAAATATGGAAGCAACCAGTCAATATGATGGCATTCAAGAGGAAATGCAGTCTTAGGTTCAAACAGAAAGATTAAAAATGTGTAATGGGGGAATTCAGCTTTGGAAATAGTACAACTATGAAGTGCCTAGGAGTTTATGTTGATCACATAATTGAATATAATTTGTATTAAAATAGATATTTTAATCTTAAAGTATTGCCAGATGAAGTTTGGGTTGCCCTGGGATTGGCTGTATCCCTTTAGCAATTGAACCATGCAGCACAAGAGGAATTTGCCCTGAAGCTGGTTTTTAACTGGAAAAACTAAAGCGTTGTGGGATTCTTACCTAAGTCCAGCTTCCCAAATCTTGAACTTCAGTACTTCAGCCTTGTAAGAGGAATGGTGGCTTGACAGCTTCCTAGTTCCCCATCGTTAATCCAGGCAAATAACTCTGTAATGAAACTGGCAAGTTCTCAGTTTCCTTCTTCCCTTCTACACTGGGCCAGCCACTCGGAAAGCTCCAGGTTACTACAGGTAGTCCTTGACTTATGACCACAATTGAGCCCCAAATTTATGTTGCTAAGCAAGACAGTTGTTAAGTGAATTTATCCCATTTTATAAACTTTCTTGCCACAGTTATTAAGTGAACCACTGCAGTTATTAAACTAGTAAAACAATAGTTGTCGATCTTATTCCCCCATTGACTTTGCTTGTCAAAAAGTTGCAAAAGGTGATCACATGACCCTGGGACACTGCATCCGTCATGAGTCAGTTGCTAAGCATATGAATTTTAATCACATGACCATGGAGATGCTGCAATGGTTGTGTGAAAAACGGTCGTAAGTCTCTTTTTTCAGTGCTGTTGTAACTTTGAACGGTCACTAAAGAAACTGTTACAGGTTGAGAACTACCTGTATAGTTTTTTAATATTTCTTTTATGACCATGTAGGGATTTTCATGCTGCCACCCTTGCAGCAACTTGAGCAGTGGTTTTGTTCCCCTTGGTGGTATTTCTGAACAGGAAATTGTGAAGATTTGCAGATCATTATCAAGTGGTTTGAAGGGAGTGGCATGTGAAAGTACCCTTAGAAGGCATTCAACAGGATGTATTCCCAGGGCAGAATCCATACCAGCCGAGCTTCCAAGTAAGGAAAGGCTACTTGAAGTCAGATGCTGATCTCCAGAATTACACCTTCTCTATATGTTGAATGGAGAAGCCAGTAAGGCATCATATATGTACAAACATAAAAATACTTTTGACTGAGAATCCTGAAAAGACCCATTTCCAGTTCATTCCAAATCATTTCGTTCAACAGAGGAATGGAATATAGAGTAGATAGAGCACAACAGAGCTGCTCTGTTCTCCACTGGTTAAGTCAGGCTACATCTACAGGTAGTCCTTGACTCACAATCACAACTGAGTCCCAAATTTCTGTTGTTAAATGAAACATTTGTTAAGTGAGTTTTGCCCCATTTTGCGATCTTTCTTGCCACAGTTGTTAAGTGAATCGCTGAAGTTGATTAGTTAGTAACCCAGCTGTTAAGTGAATCTTCCCCATTGACTTTGCTTGTTAGAAGGTCACAAAAGCTGATCACATGATCTTGGGACACTGCAATGGTCATAAGTATGAACCAATTGCTCAGCATCTGAATTTTGATCCCATGATCATGGGGATGCTTCAAAGCTCGTTAATGAAAAATGGTCCTAAGTCACGTTTTTCAGTGCCGTTGTAACTTCTAACAGTCAAAATGAAATGTTGAAAGTAGAGGATTACCTGTATATCTAGTTCAAGGCATTAGATTTTAAAGCAGATTCTGACAAACTGGAAAGTTCTGAAATAACAGTGACTAGGATGGTGAGGGATCTGGAAGCTTATAAAAGAAATACGGAAAAGAGATGGCATGCTTGCTTGTTTTTTTATCCTACTTTTATTATTTTTATAAATAACTATTTTCTACATAACAACAACCATGTGAGGTGGATTGGGCTGAGAGTGAGTGACTGGGCCAAAGCCAGCTAGCTTTTATGCCTAAAGCTGGAGTAGAACTCACAGTCTCCTGGTTTCTATCCTGGTGACTTTTATTGTATTACATTTATATTGCACCTTTTCTAAGAGTCCAAGGTACATATGCTGCCATCTCGTTTTTCCTTTTAACAACAACCCTGTGAGATAGGTCGAGATGAGAAAGAGTTACTGGCCCAAACTCATCCAATGAGCTTCCATGGCTGACAAGTGGACCAGAATTTGGGTCATCCTACTCCTAGTTCTACACCTACACAACCACTAGATACTATTTAAGGGGAAACAATTACCGGTGAAGGAGAAACTGTTAGAAGGGCTGCTACCACAAAGGATACAATTTCTAGTATTTAGGACTAGAAACAAGTGATAGAAAGGAGGCAGATTTCAGTTAAACAATAGAAGAAACTTCATGAAGGCGAGGGTCATTTGGCAATGTGGTAGAGAACTTGCCAATTCCTGGGCTTGAGTTGAATTGAATACTTTATTTGGCCAAGTGTGATTAGACACACAAGGAATTTGTCTCTGGTGCAGAAGCTCTATGTACATTCAAAGCAACAAAATAATGATAACCATCATAATAAAACCAATAAAAGGGGGGAGTAAAGAATAAGAAGGATAAAAATACTACAGCCATACTAAATGAGTAAATATACATAGACATTAGACAGCACTGTGAGAATTAGGTGTTCAGCAGAGTGATGGCATGAGGGAAAAAATCCTGTCCCTGTGTCTAGTTGTTTTGGCATGCAATGCCCTATAGCAGTGATGGCGAACCTTTTTTTGTTCGCGTGCCAAAAGGGGGTGTGTGCAGGGGGGTTATGCATGCGCGTGCCCACACCCATAATTCCATGCGCCCCCCCCCCGCATGCACACGTGACCTCCCCCCGCTCCTGGCACACGATGGCATGCCCGTTTTTCACTCTCACCAGGCTTCAGAGCCTTTCTAGGAGCCAACTTGAAACGAGCCATTTCTGGCCTCCGGAGGACCTCCGGGGGGGGGGCGGGAAGCCCTCCCCAGGCTCCTAGAAAGGCTCTGAAGCCTGGGGAGAGCAAAAAAAGGGGACTTCCAGTCCAACCGGAAGTTGGCAAACAGAATGTTTCCGGCCTCCGGAGGACCTCCGGTGGGGTGGGGAAGGCCGTTTTCACCCTCCCCAGGCTCCTAGAAAGGCTCTGGAGCTTGGGGAGAGCAAAAACAGGCCTTCCCCACCCACTCTGGAGGCTGGAAACAGCCTGTTTCCCGACCCCCAGTGGGCCCAGAAGGCCCGAAAATCAGCTTGCCGGCGCGCGCATGCGCACCGGACCTGAGCTCGCGTGCCCACCAATATGGCTCCGCGTGGCACGTGGCACGCGTGCCATAGGTTTGCCATCACGGCCCTATAGCCATGATGGTGAACCTATGGCACACGTGCTGGAAGTGGCACACAGAGCCATCTCTCTGGGCACGCCAGCCATCGCCCGTTGCTCTTCCAGGTTCTGGCACACACATGCGTGCCAGTCAGCTGGTCTTTGCATACGTGGGAGCGCCAGAAACCAGAAGACCAGGTGACTGGCGCGCATGCACTCCCGTTTTGGCACTCAGTGCCTAAAAGTTTCGCCAACACTGCCCTATAGCACTATCCCAAGGGGAGGAGATGTGAGGGGACTGCAGATATCCGCTCAGCCCTCCTGATATGTGCAATATACAGGTCTTCCATGGAAGGCAGACTGGTTGCAATTTTTCTTTCTGCAGTTTTAACTATCTGTTGGAGTTTGTACCTGTCCTGTTTGGTTGTTGTACCAAACCAGATAGTTCTAGCACTACAAATTACAGACTCAATAATTCCTCTGTAAAACTGTATCAACAGCTCCTGGGATAGTCTGAACTTCCTAAGTTGAGGAAGGAAGAACATTCTTTGTTGTGTCTTTTTAATGATGGCTCTAAGGTTGGGTGTCTATTTCAAGTCCCAAGAGATTATAGAACCCCAAAACTTGAAGGATTCTACTGCAGATATTGTGCTGTTGAATATAGCAAGAGGTGGTAAAATACAAGGTCTAGTCCTAACATCTATTGCCATCTTTACACATTTCAATTGGCATTAAAGTCAGAATACCATCTGGCAAGGATACTGTGATAGCATCCCAAGCAGAGGCTGGCTTTCTGATGTTAAGTGTCAAATACTTGAAGGTAACGTCTGGAGACTAACATGAAACACCCACTATCCAGGGAAGCATCAGTAATATGCAATCTTGCATGCTACATACGCCCTGCTTGAAAAAGATTTTGTAAACATGGAGACAAGGTGACTTGATATAAGGAAGATTTAAAAAATCTCCAATGCATTTTTTGTTATCAAGGGTCTATTGGTAGTTAGTATTGGAATTTATGAAGTTGTATATAAGTATTGCATTGGGAGGATACCATTAATTAGTAATGAAGACTAGTGTGACATTTGCACTATTATGTTAAGAAGAAGGTTAATAAATAATGATGGCTCTCATCACCACAGAGGGGGAAAAAACCACGGCAGCTTGTTCTTATCACAACTTGCCAGTCACACAGCTCAGGCAGCTGTCATCAACACAGTGTTCTCCAAGTGCAGCTCAAGATTTGGCAGGTGAAGGGAACACAGGTTACTACCATGCACGCGCGCGCACACACACCACCAATCCATCATTCAGTTGTGCAGATACTCAATCATACAGAGACACCTGTTAGTATTTAGGACTAGCATGAACCATGTGGGCCATGTCCCTTTCTTTGGTGCTTTGTAAGCAACTAGTTGAAACTTCCAATAAATTCAGAATTTCTTTTTCAAGAAAGAGGCTTTCAACCTTTGCCTTTGGTTTTATGCTATCCATCATTGCTCTTTTTGGAATAGCAATAGCACTTAGACTTATATACCGCTTCACAGTGCTTTACAGCCCTCTCTAAGCGGTTCACAGAGTCAGCGTATTGCCCCCAACAATCTGGGTCCTCATTTTACCCACCTCGGAAGGATGGAAGGCTGAGTCAACCTTGAGCCTGGTGAGATTCGAACTGCCGAACAGCAGCTAGCAGTCAGCTGAAGTAGCCTGCAGTACTGCACTCTAACCACTGCGCCACCTCGGCTCTAATTGAAGTCTTTAACAGAAAAGGGGGAAAAAATTCCTAAATCCTAATTTTAATTGATACTGTTGAAAATCTGCTGTCCCAGAATTGTGGGAATCTTGCTTTTCTTAGGAAATAAAGAGGCAGCAAATAATTGAAAAGCAAACATGGTTTGGCAAACTTGTAGTCATTTCAGAGTGGACAACCATAATATGTTATGGTTCGAGTCAAGGAAAGCAATTCTGTAAGGAAGAACTTACCTTTAATAAGCTCTTTGGGGGATTAGGGAAGGCAGTCTGTATATTAAAATTTTAGTCTTTGGCTAAATGTTGATAACTGGATATCTAAATGCAATATTATTTGACCTGTTCCTTCCTCCATACTGTTGCTACATGAGGGGAAATCTCATTCCTTCTTCCCTGCCATTAGAGTAGTCAGGACCTCTACATGAGCGTTGAAGTTTCTTCTCTAAACATCTTTTTCTTAAGTGAGTAAGAAACAGTTCTATGTCTAAGAATATCACTCCCAGATTCTACTCATTGTGGCAAATAAAGACCTTGCTGAGGGGCCACTTTTTGCACAATTGTACTGTGGTTCACTGTGACCTGAGATAACCTATGTCAAAATCCCAAACCATACGAAGTCTTTAAAAAGAGGAATGCCAGAACACCAGCTGCTGCGCAGCTTTGGCATATACGGCCAAGACAATGGAGTTGCTGTATTCAAATTCCCATAGAAACAACTGGGCCTTTTGTGGGGGGGGGACAGACAAAAAACACAGGCAGCCCCTGTTAATCCTGCATGTGAATGATTCCGTAGACCAGAGAAACCTGGTAGCCTGCCATTCCTGATGAAGAAAGTCATCCATAGTAGTTCATGGCACAAGGATGTTGCAAAATTTCTGACTTTGTGAACTTTCACTCCAGAGGTCTGGGATAGTTTTTCATTTCGTGGGAGATCAGGAAAAAAGTTCAATGGACCAACTTTTTAAAATCATGTTCTAGGCAATACAAGAGACCAGAAGCAACTGATGATCTATAGCAGAATTTTTCAAAGTTGGCAACTTTAAGATGTATGGACTTCACTTCCAGAATCCCCTGCTAGCATGGGAAATTCTGTGGATTCCCCATTGCCAACACCTGTCAATGATGGCTAAGAAATTCTGGGAGTTGAAGTACACATATTTTAATGTCAAATTTTTCATGTTTGAAAAACACTGACCCCCAGGAACTAACTCACCTGGTTGTGTTAGGATTATATACCGTAACTCTCAGAATTTTCAGCCACTATTCCATTCCGTTCAGGGGAATTCTGGGAGCCATAGTTCCAACCTATCTGGAGACTAGTTCATAGGCAGTTTGTTTGTAGCAGCACTAATTACAAAATGAATGTCCCATTTGTCCATCTCAAGAACTTGCATAATTAAAGCTTTAGGGTCCTTCACTTGTTCAAAAGAAGTCCTTTTTAATGCAATATTTGATGAGAAGGCCCTGACCTTTTTGTACTACTAGAATTTTGAGAGTATATTGTGTGCTTTTACAAAATGGCTGCTGTGGTTAGCATGATTTCTTGCAAAATACTGATTAGAAGGTAAACTGGCTTGCTGCCGCCTCTTACAGTTATTGTATTGGCTACTACTCCAATTTACACCATCACTCCCAGCCCCAAGTTGCAGCCATATAACCAGTGACATCTGCAGACGAGGCAGCACATTTAGAACAGTATTATGGTGTTGTAACACAAATTCTGGTCTTTGTGTGTATGTGTTATTGTTGCACACGTGTACAAAAAGGATGAAGCTACTGGTATGCTACCATGTGTCTGGTTTCATCATTCTGATGAAAGTAGCAAATTCCTTCAGACCCTCATGAACCCATTTTGTCTTTTTTCATTCATTTTGTTTTATTTATTTATTTTATATTATTGTTAGTAGTAGTATTTTCTTAGTTATATGGGATCCTGGCGCCATACAATTTTAGTGCCAAAGACTGAAAAATTAAATGTTAATGGTTATTATATCTGGATTTTTCCTTTGTGATGTTTTAATTGTATTTCATTTTATTATAAGATGCCATGAGTTAGAATAATTTGGTGGCATCTATATCGATAATACACCATCATTATTTTATCTTTTAAAAAAGTCATTAATACCCAAAAGTATTCTTTGGAATAAAGATGAAGCTAGCTGCTACTGTTCTGCTCCATGCCATTTATTTTTAATTCAAGAATCTTTTAAAAATTAGATTCTAGGAGCCAATAGTTCACAGAGCACCAAGAAAGGTATCTGCAGCCACATTAGCATCACACTGGAACCCAAGGAGCCATTAAATATTGAAATAATTATGAAAGCCTGCAGCTTGAATTTCCCCCCCTCTCATGTAATCAAAAAGAGTTTATAAATCTCTGCTCTGGGTGCACCAGGCCTTCACCAGAGTCCTTAGGACCAGCTGAATAATTACTGCAGTAGGTGTAATACAGAAAGCTACCGGCTTCAGACTGAGCAAGGCTATCTCTAGTCTACAGAATGGTCATCTTCCTTTCCTGTTCTGCCTTTGTCGATACATTAGAAGAGGGTCAAAACTCTCTGTAAGCAATCTTTCTAACTGCGCAAAAAATTATTTCATGCAATGTGTATTAAATTTCTATCCTGACTTTTAGTTAAGAAACTCAAGGTAGCATATATGGCTGCCCATTTCCTCCACAAATACAACCCTATGAGGTGAGGTGAGCTTACTCTATTTCTTTTCTTCTGAGCTGACAGTCAGCAGCTCTTATTTTGCTCCACTGATTTGGCCCAACTGATTGGCAGGGTCTTTAATGAAGTCTAGGGTACTTTGTGTTGTTCTCTCACGTAGACACATGCTCTGCCACATTCAATCCCGCTTGCCCGAGGAATTCTTATGGGTCTACTCCCAAACCTTTTAGAACTTGTGCTTTGCTTTTTGATGTCCCAAAGCAACATAAGGAGACTTCAGTTGCCAACAATTTGAGGTAAGTTATCCCTCTACAGTTACAATACCCACCTCAAAGAAATGCAACCCAAATCAAAAGATGGAACAGCAATGCATTCCCAATATTTGATTTACAATGTTAGAGATATTTTACTACCTGCCAGCTAAGCTTTTTTTCTCCTTTCCAGGAGTAAAAAGCATTCCTTCAATCCTAACCCTCTTGCATCATCACCACATGAAAGGAGATAACGAAACAGGAATGGGGACCAAGAAGAACTGGTTCTTGTCTACGATGCAGCCATGGTCATGGCAGACTACCTAGTCTCCTGAATTCGTAGAGGTAAAAAGGACTTGTAGGTGTCATACAAGACAAGTGAAGACCACAGCAGCTGTTATTGAAAACAAAGGCTCCAGTGGACACAATTTTTGAGCTTTCCAGCTTTTACCCTTGGTAGAGATAATGAAAACCATCTCTTCCAAAAGAGCTACTTTCTTGCCGATTATCTCTGGTGGTGTCTCTTCCAGAAATTTGCCAAGTAGTGAGGTGACCTGTCAAATGTCTATGGAGTCATCTAGGTCATGGTGGTCTCAAAGATGCTTTTTCAAAAGGCAACTGGACTTCGTTTTTTCTTTGAAGACGTTTCACATCTCATCCAAGAAGCTTCAGTTCTGACTGAATGGTGGAGAATGAATGCAGTCCTCATGGCACAACATCCTTGTGCCATGATGACTGCAAGGAATATAAATATAAATCCTTCCATTCTCCACCATTCAGTCAGAACTGAAGAAGCTTCTTGGATCAGATGTGAAACATCTTCAAGGAAAAACAAAGAAAGTCCAGCTGCCTTTTGAAAAAGCACCTTTGGGACAAAATGACCTGCCAGTTACTCCAGAGTGTCAAGTGCCCTGGGAGCTATTTAGTTGTCCATAACTTTCAGCCTTCTCCCCCTCCCCCCATCCTAATTGATCCGATTTTTCATCTAAAATGACCACCATTTCCTCTGACTCTTCTGTAATTCTTTTATTCCATGACTGCCCTCAAGCACGAGCACATATATACATGTGCGCACATGCTGTGGGCATGGACTGACTGACACACCCCACAGCAACCAAAAGTGCCAGACACTTGGGGTGCCTGGACATCTACACATTTGAAACTAATTGTGAAATAATAACTCTTTAAGAAGATTTGAAGTATTTATCGCCCCCAGTGCTTCTTACAGGGAAGTGTTCCTTTCTTTGGAAGATGTCTACTACCTGAGCATTTTTTTGTGTTTTGTGCAACTGTGGGTCATCTAGATGCTTTTGCACTATGCTGAGCATTTGCAGTTTCAGGCAGATCCCTCCCAACTCAGCTTCCAGACAGGCCTTAGTTTGTTCTGACCTACATCCTGGTGAATGTGGCCCTCAATGCAGAGACCTTCCATTCCCAGTTACTACACAAAGTGATATGGACAGGCAGTGCTATATTTCAGCCCCTCTGCAGTTGTGCCCACCCTCACATCACCGAGCAGCTCTTGGCCCGGTCTTTGCGGATCTCAGAGTCAGTCAATAAATCTGTCCGTCCGGGCATCTGAGTAATCCGCTTCAGTCCTCGCTTTGAGTTGCTGCGTTTGAGGTGCTTATGCATCCGATTGATTGAGGCCAGTGTGGTCACATGGAAAACATCCCGCACACTATTCTCTGACACCTTGGAAGAGCATTCTACATATGCCACAGCACCCAACTGCCGTGCCAGCATGCTGCCCTGTAAGGGGAAAACACATTGTTGCATTATGCCAGAATTCACCCACAGCCTTTTGCTTTCTTCCACCCCCACCCCCACCCCTCAACCTAGTCTGGAAATTGCTTATTACATTGCAACCACCTCCCTTTTCCTCCCCCACATTCTGGCAAGTACCTATCACTTCCCCAGACACCGTTACTCCATGTGTTTCTTTTAAATCACAGCTTTTAATTAATTTTAGTATTTTTCCTGGAAGGAAAGGATATAGGAGTGTCTTTTAAAAATGGAGCGAGAGGGACTGTGTCTAAAAGAGGGAGGGTGCGAAACATGCTAGGATCTATGGATGCCAAGGTGGGAAAGGAGGTTAAAAACAAGCTAGCCCAGCTTCCCCTTTTGGAAGGTTGCAACTGGGATATGGAGCAGAAGATTCTGCTGGTGGAATTAGCAGCAAAGGAGCCTCTAGCCCCAGAACTTCATTCTGCTGGGGCTCATATCAGGGTGTTGTTGTTTCTCCTCTTTCCTTTTTGCATCAGTTATTTCAGGAAGCTTTTGAATGCACAGGGCTTTGCTCATGGACAAAGCAGATTGCAGTATAGCTTTAAAAGGCATCAAGAGAAACTCAGGGAACATACCAGCTCAGGCAAATACGAAATTCATCTAAAATTAAAGCTGCCTCAGCTGGGAGGGGTACTTTTTCTTATTAGTAGTTTTTAGCCTGTGCATCTGCTTCCGTCAGAGTGGATCAGTTCTTTAGGCTACTCCACAGTTATTTACTGCTGAAAAGCAATTTTGTGTATGTGCATAAAAGGGAAAGGGAAAAAATAATCAGAACATACATGCGCATGGTCATCTGTGGGGAGGCCCAAGGAGAGCATGATTTCATGCAAGCATCACAGCTAATGTCAGCTAATGTCAGGTAGATTGTTAGACGTCATATGCAAATACAGGTAGTCTTCAAATGACAGCTGGTCCACAGACCCCAAAAAGATACTTGCAGCCTGGATTCAAAGTTCTGACAGCTGCCCCACCTTGCAGTCATGTGATCACATTTTAGGTGCTTAGCAACTGGCCCACATTTATGGCTGTTTGCAGCATCCTGCAATCATATGATAATGATTTACAATGTTATTTGCCAGAAACTTGTTTTTATTTCTGGTTTCTGGCAAGAAACACCCATTGAGGACAATGGGTTTATCTAATGACCATAGCATTCCCTTAAGAACCATTGCAAAAAAAGGTAATAAAATTGGGCATAGTCATATGATGACCTACTTAACACTGGCACAACTTATAAATGCAATTCGAGACTCATAAGTCAAGGACTACCTGTACATAATTGTGGCATTTGCATAATTATGTAATCACAGACATATCCTTTTGGCATTAGCATGGTTTGTCCAAATGCTGTTACACTGCACACAGGTATGTACTGTAAATCATTAAGACAGAAAAGGACTTGTTCTTTTCCTCTACATATACCTATAGCTGATGCACCTTGGCCTCATGCTTACTTTAGCAAAATAAGCATGAGATGGGATCCAATGCAGCTTCTGGCGTCTCTTTAAAAGATGGTACTGGGGCTCAACCCTGCATGCTCCCACACTGAGGGATTTCGCCTCATTCTGAGCTTTACTATAATTCAATATATTTAATAATGTATTTAGAATTTTGAAAAGGCCCTCAAGATAGAGAAGGGAAGGGGAAGGGGAAGGGGAAGGGGAAGGGGAAGGGGAAGGGGAAGGGAAAGGGAAAGGGAAAGGGAAAGGGAAAGGGAAAGGGAAAGGGAAAGAAGAGAAGAGAAGAGAAGAGAAGAGAAGAGAAGAGAAGAGAAGAGAAGAGAAGAGAAGAGAAGAGAAGAGAAGAGAAGAGAAGAGAAAAGAAAAGGAGAAGGGACACAATTAAAATGGAAGCACTGAAATATTAAAGCAGTAGAAATCCAAATCCAAATATGGAGTCAAATTAGAACTGTAAAATATAAAATATGGATTTTCAACCCAGCATCAATTAAAATCCATACTTTAAGGCAAGATTAGGCTGCCCAAATTACAGGTAGTCCTCGCAATTGAGCCCAACATTTCTGTTGTTAAGTGAGACATTTGTTAAATGAGTTTTGCCCCATGTTACATTTCTTACCACAGTTGTTAAGTGAATCACTGAAGTTGATAAGTTAGTAACCCCGTTGTTAAGTGAATCTGGCTTCCTCATTGACTTTGCCTGTCAGAAGGTTGCAAAAGGTGATCACATGACCCTGGGACACTGCGACTATCTAAATGTGAACCAGGTGCCAAGTATCTGAATTTTGATCACATGACCATGGGGATGCTGCCAAGGTTGCAACTGTTAAAAATGGTCATAAGTCACTTTATTCAGTGCCATTGTAACTTTGAACAGTCACTAAACGAACTGTTGTAAGTCAAGGACTACCTGTATTATTACTATTTATCTAGGGGAAAAATTAATACTTGGCAATTCATGAAAAGTTGTTCCATAGGGACACCACAAAAATGATCTGATCTCTTGAGTCAGCCTAATTAATCTTATCAGCAAACTTACGTGGCTACTATCAGAATTGGCCCAGGTTAAGTCCAAAACTTCCTGCCAAATGTGTGCACAGGGATGTGTCAGTTCTCTACAGCCTCACTCCCTTTGCCCCATGGCAACAAACTGAGGCTTAACCAAGGCTAACCTATACTTTAATTAAAGGCAAAATAAACACCTGCTCATGTGTAACAGGGATAAGGCGCTGTTTGGAGAGTTCCCGTAAAGTGTTCAAATCTGTGCGCATGTCCAGTTTGCAGCCCACCAAAACTATTTTGGCACCAGGGCAGAATTCTTGTGTCTCTCCCTGCCACTATAAGAGAGAAAAATATAAAGAATTAAATTAAAAATGATTTAATATAATTAGGCAAGGCCATTGGCTCAATTATCCCACCTCATACCCATATCACACCTTTTTTTTAATTCCACACCCATGTTTCCAACACAAAAATGGAGACACTAATGATTAGAAACCTGACCTTTTTACAAACAGCAGCACAATGCAATTAATAATAATTTCTGTGATGCGAGATTCTGTATACACATAGTCCTCAACATATGAGCACAACTGAGATCAGAATTTCCATTGCTGAACAAGGCTGTTGTTAAATGAGTCGCATCTAATGTTATGACCTTTTTTGCCATAGTTCTTAAGCAAATCATTGCCATTAAGTGAAGGGTGCAGTCAAGAAGATCTAGCTTCCCCCATTGACTTGGCTTGTGGTTGGGAAGTTCACAAATGGCAATCACATGGCCCTGGGGCACTGCAACCATGATAAATACATGCCGATGCCAAATGCCAGAATTTTGATCACATGACCAAGGGGATGCTGTGTCAGTTGTGTCAGGACCAGTTGTAAGTCACTTTTTTCAGTGCTGTTGTAACTTTGGTAAGGGTCACTAAATGAGTGGCTACATGGACTACCTGTATCTGATGTAGAGAACTACCATTCCGGTCACGAGAAACATAAAAGTTGTCAACATGTGCAAAAACTGAGGATGCTTTCCTAAATTAGAGTACAAGGTTTGAGGTAGAGACATGCTGTTTCCCTTGGTTTTAAAGTGACGTAACTCATTTTATTGTGTTTTGCTTTATTGAGCTTCAAGACTATCCCTCCCCTCCCTTCCTCCCTCCCTCTCTCTCTCTCTCTCTCTCTGTCTCTCTCTCTCTCTCTGTCTCTCTCTCTCTCTGTCTCTCTCTCTCTGTCTCAAATAAAGAGTTTAGGGCAATCCTCATTGAGTGGATTTATCAGTGCTATTTTTTCCAACAGCATTTTTTCTATTCATATTTCTGTGGACACATTTTTGTAATTTTGCAATATTTCAATTTTTCATAATTAATCAAATATTTAGCATTTCTAGCAATAGACTATTTTTAAACTATAGTGATACAATTGTGATTTTGAAGGAGAGCTCCTCTTTGTCTGCAGGCAATAGACAAACCTATTTTCCAAAAATTAAAGAAGCTCTCCTTAGCTTTACCATCACATCTTCATATTCCCCTTTAGTAGCACTTTTAGCAATCTTACCTTTTTAAGGACACTGTCCAGAGTTTCAGGACGGCTAATGTCAAAACAGATAAGAACAGCATCTGAATCTGGATAGGCAAGGGGGCGGACATTGTCATAGTATGTTGAGCCTGCATGAGAAAGACACAATTTTAACTTAATTATATGGCTAAACATGATGTTAGTACCCTGTTTCCCCCAAAATAAGACATCCCCTGATAATAAGCCCAATCGGGCTTTTGAGTACATGGCAATAAGGCCAAGCGCTTATTTCAGGGTTCAAAAAAATATAAGACAGGGTCTTATTTTCGGGGAAACACGGTATATTGTACAGCAGATAGGGTGGGGGTTTCTTTCAGCCTGAGCATCACATTTTCTTAAAAGTTCCATGAATCACATGCCAGAAAAGGCAGGATTAGAAATATCACACCCTCTCTCTCACCATCCCTGTTCACACTCATTCATATTCTGATCTCCCTTGCCTGCCTTCTTCCCCATCCCCATCTCCTTTGTTATCAATTTTCTCTACATTTCATTTTATTCCATCTTCAGCTCCAGCTGTTTCTCTCTCCTTCTAGGTTGCTCCCTCAGTCAACATTTGAAATAAACACATACAAAACACCATTGTGGCCATTATGTAATCCTAGGTATCAAAATATGGATTTGAAGTTGAGAGTACCATATTCAGGAATATGAATGTCTGGAAACCTTAGCATCAGTGTGTGTGCGTGTACGTGTGCGGGTGTGAGTGCATGTGTGTGCGCGCACACATACCTTCGAGTCAGTTTTTGACTCTTGATGACTGTCTAGACTAGTTCCAGAAGTTTTCTTGGCAAGATTTCAGAAGTGGTTTGCCACTGTCTCCTTCCTAGGGCTGAGATAGAGTGACTGGCTCAAGGTCACCCAGCTGCCTTTGCAGGACTAAAACTCAGTGTTTCTCAGTTTCTCTGGCCTGGTGTCTTCATCACTGTATCAAACTCCAGCACGATTTAGCACCATTAGCTAAAATATTAGCAGTCTAGTTGGTAGTAGAAATGCCAAAACACGCAACAAAATCCAGATTTTTACATACCCTCTTGAATGAAAGGTAGCCCTTTTCACTTCCTGCCTAGGTTCTTAAAAAGGTTATGAAGGAAGAACAGGAAAGTAGAGAAATAGGCTTTTTTTTTTTTGTCTTGAAAACTGCCGATCTTATGACTGGGAATGAAGCTGGGAAGCCTCTTAAATTCTTATATTTGCTGGGTTATTTTGTACTTTTTCCTAGCTTCTCATTTCCCTTTCTACAATCAACATGCTAGGGGCTTAAATAAGAGCAATTTTGTTTCTGTAAAATGAGAACAGTCAGTTTGATGGGGTTGTGAGGGTATTGATAAAACATTATTAAATGCTCTGCAAATTCCAAGTGTCATGTAAGTAATTTATAGCATCCATAGACTGGATGACAGTGAAAAAGCAGCCTGTCTGTTTAGAAAAAGGGCAAATAGCTCAAAATGGATTCATCACTTTCCCTTCAGCAAAGTGTACAGAAGAAATGCGAACACATACAGCAGGGGTCATAAATTAACTGATTGCAATTACGTATTCCCCCGAGATGCAACCCAATAACAATAAAAACTGCACACTCCTCAACCTTGGCAACTTTAAGACTTGTGGACTTCAACTCCCAGAATTCCTCAGCCAGCTTTGCTGGCTGAGGAATTCTGAGAGATACAGTACACAAGTCTTAAAGTTGCCAAGGTTGGAGACCCCTGGCCTAGAACATTAAGCCTGAGAAAGAGACTCCCCACTATCTAAAGAAATACAGCCAGCTGAATTTTCCTGAAGCAATCAGGGGAAGGGGGAGCAAAAAAATGACCCTCCCCAATCTAATTAAAAGATCTAGTAAATTCACCATGTGTAATTCCACCATCCACTTGTGAGGGATACGATTAGGAAGACTGGGGCACAGTAGGGAACAAATGACTTCAGAGAGAAAAAAAGAGAGGGAGTCACAAATGTTTGCAGGCCCTATGTATTCAGCTCAGATGTAATCACTGCCATGCACCAGGATCAGTATTTAGAGAGAGCCATTAAAAGCTTTATTCAAATGGGTCTCTACTATTCGCAGATGAGGTCAGTCAGTGATGGCAGATGTGATGGCAGTCAGTGATGGCAGATGTCTAACAGCATTAGCATGGCAGCTAATGGCAGGTGGAACCAGATGTCATTAACAGATGGAGCCAAATATTTGGCAAAACTGGGAATCATGACAGATGGAACAGCTTCAAAACTCGGAGTGCAAGTGAGAGTTGGGATGATATCCTGACCTATGCAACCCGGATGTACTTGTTTTGTGGCTGAATTGCAATCCCCATTGTACAGAGATCATGAAAGTGACCAAGCTAAAGATAAAAGCAATATTTTCACCCTACTTGTACTTTCTCCAATAGCAATTGCAAAAAAAAAGCAAACTGAAACTATTGATTTCCCCCCCCCCACCCCAAAGAATTATACTTTAAAAAAATAATAATATGGCATAAGACAAGGATTGAGCTGATCCCAAATCAGAATTGTTCAGTTAAAGATGATGTTTTAAAATTAAAGCTGAAGAAGCTTCTTGGATGAGAAGAGAAATGTCCTCAAGGATAAAAAAAGCCCAGTTGCCTTTTTTGGGGGGGGGGGAGCACTTTTGGGACAACCATGACCAGGATGACTGAGAATCTCCGTAAAAGTATTAAAATTAAACAATTTTAATAGTAGATGTTGCTAAGATTATAATCTTTTTCATGCTAAGACTTCCTATTTGTCCTGATCCTATGTAAAGATGATATTTTTGCATAATCTTTTGCTACATTTTATTCTTTCATAGTTACAATGGATTTCTTAAAATTTGTACCTTTCTCAAACAACTGTTTTTGCTATATAACATCTATAAGATAAAGGATGCTGCTGGATAAAATAGATTACAAGAAACAAATTGTTTTTAAGGCCCTTCTTTTCACACTGCAACCACAAGAAATGAGAACGCACAAATTACATCAAATAGACCATAGCAACGCTTCTGAAGACAAGGGTGTTAAAATGGAATTTCATACAAAATATAAATTTGGCAGGAGTGGAGAGTTAGAATTAGATAGAATGATTTAATATTGGTTTTTGCTCCACACAGCCTCCTTCGTCGTATCAAAAATAAAACCAGTATTGGTCCGCCCTCCTACCGGATATAATTTTTACCAACTGTGAAACAGAAAAGCTATAAGCCATCACAACACCTACAGAAAGAAAGCTTAGAAGTTATTCTGTCTTGAAATGGATTCTTAGATTTTCTGAGAATGAATTGCAATGCTTCTAGGGAACCCAAGAATTCTGAGTATCTCCATAATTTCTATTCAGCCTGTCTGCATGAAGGCACTTATGCCTTCTGTTTTGATCAAATTCCCAGCCAAAATCTTATGTTTTTAATAAAGTGACATCAAGAATGAACCAGCCAATATGTCCTCCAAAAATAAAATGATAATAGTCTTCAAATCTGAATTATTAATTCCCAATTACTTCAATTTTAAACAGTCACAAATCTGCATGAGCTGTCCTGAAAATAAAAACATCAGGTATTTATAAACTTTGCTCTCCAACATAAATGTTTTGATCAAGGCTGCATAACACCCCTTCATCAACAGAACATTGTTCCCCTCAAGAGAAACAAACATTTCTTTGGCTAAGCTACAACTGCAAATAAGAAACAGAATTTTTTACCTAAAAAGAAAGAAAGACCAATGCTTGGTTTTTGAAAACTCGGGGCCAGATGTGTTCCTCTTTCACATGCTAGAGTATTATAATTAAAAAAGGAATAGGACTGTGCATCTCCCATTAAATTTTGGACAGCTTAAGTCATGTATGTTGGGTCTTCAGGGTGGCTATAGAAGACAGTAATGTAACTGCCAACATAGCCACTGGTACCTGCCACGCTCTTATTTACTAATTTATTTTTCAAGGTAGTTTTCGTTTAAAACATGGTAGGAAGCTAGCCAATTGGGAAAAAAAATCCAAGCTTCAGATATAACCTCTATGCCTTTGGATCTTGTATAAATTGTGAGAAATAAAATAGTGGGTGATTACTGCTTTTTTTGCCTTTTGATATAGGACTGGCCACACCCATCATGGCACCCATATCAACATGTCCTTAAATTACTAAATAGGCTTACTGGTCTGTTGGGCATGTATCTATACAAGGGGTTCTGTGGGGGACCAGGGTGTTGCATAAAAAGGTCAAGACAGAGGGCTGATTGAGTCCCCCCTTTTTATATGGATGTAAAAAGCAACCACATAAAAAAGGCAGAACCTCAGTTATGTGGGCACAACTGCCATCGTGACTTCTTTTATGCTCCCCTGCAATTGTCCTTGCATACACACTAAATATAGATGTACTTTTGCAGGGTATAGCTTATCCTTTTAAGATGTCAAGTTCAGAAGAATCTCACTTCAATACCTTACAGAAATTGCACTTACTAAAAAAAAAAAGGGCTCTCTAGTTTCCCAAGCAGGCTGCAATAATATAATCAGGGGTGGGCTGCTGTGGGTTCGCAGGGGTTTGGGAGAACCTCTAGCTAAGATTCTGTGCAGTTCGGAGAACCCCCAAATCCCACTCCTGGCTGGCCCTGCCCACCCCACCCCGCCCAGGAGTCCCCACGCGGCCCGTTTTGGATGCAGGTAAGTGCAGGGCGCGCACGGAGGCTCAGGGAGGGTGAAAAATGGGCCTACTGGAAGTTTGGGGAGGCCAGAAATGGGCCCGTTTCTGGCCTCCAGAGGGCCTCCGGAGCCTGGGGAGGCCCTTTTCGCCCTCCCAGAGGCTCGAGGAAAGCCTCCGGAGCCTGGGGAGAGCAAAAACGCCACCCCCCTGCTGTGGTGCAGGAAGCCGACTAGGCCACGCCCACCATGGCCACGTCCACCCAGCACCCAGGCAGAGAGCCCCTTTCTAAAATTTTTGAAGCCCACCCCTGCATATAATGCTAAACAAAACCGGTAAGTAAGTTCTGATACATGAAAGCTCAGTACCCAGTCTTATTACAATGTTTGAATTAAGCATATACCGTATTTGGTACCAATTTAATCTGTTAATTTAAATAAATGCTATCATCCTCCAGGACCACTTAGCTTTCCTGTCCCTCTTTTCACCAGCCACTATCCATAATCATAGCCTAAAGGACAGAAATTTAATTTCTCAAGCAGCACATTTCCAGGATGCTAAATTAGCTATTTTGCTAAATCTAGTTTTAGAACCAAAGGATTAACATAGTGTTAATAGGCAGTTCTGGGAAAACTGTTAGCATGATGGTTAAAAAGAGAGAAATTTGCAAGGCAACCTTCAACTAGCAAAGAAACACCTAAGAGGAGGCAAAGGCAAAGGAAGAGAAAAGTTTACTTCTATTCCTATATTCAACAAGTATTTTATCAGTAGGTATTTTGGCAGGCAGGTGAGAGAGAGAAGTATACAGTATGTTTAAAAGTCTTCCTTCCTTCCTTCCTTCCTTCCTTCCTTCCTTCCTTCCTTCCTTCCTTCCTTCCTTCCTTCCTCCTTCCTTCCTTCCTTCCTTCCCTCCCTCCCTCCCTCCCTCCCAGCTCTTTTTTAAGGTTACTAACACCCCACTCCAAAATATCTATCTTAAATAAGTGAAGTCTCCAAGTCAAGGTGGGATCCAGGCGGTTTTTTTGGCCTGCCACAGCCAAACGTAGACTTCCCGGGACATTCAATTGACAGGAATCAACAAGAAGGTTTTTCCCTATACAGATATGTCATTATAGAAAAATTCACCTGTCAATTTCTACTAGTAAGGCAGCTGTGTAGAGGATATAGCCCAGTTTGGTTCAGAGCTGACAACTTCAGCAGACTTCCTCCCTCCCCATGAACAAAAGCAACAGAGGAATCACCTAGGCCTCAGACCTCATAGAAGATGCACTGTAGCACGATCAATCACAGCCAGTTGGTCGGACTTCAAAAATCATTCTGAGATTCCCCTAGTAATGTCATGGCAACCCTTCATGCAAGAAGACTCCCATTTATATCCAGAGAAAAACAACCAGGGAGAGTCCTTAATATATGTTTGGCTAAATAATATTGTCACTGTTCACTTACACTTTGTTTTTATAGCCCATCGCAATGCAGGGTTGTCACTAGCAAAAGTGAATTGAGAGTCGGTTTGTCACATCAACTTTTAGCTGCAGGAGATGAAGTCAAAGATAGGAAAGGGCTCATGAAATAAATGGAACATGCATGCCTGGTATTCAACTCTTTTCTTTCATTTTTTTTTTATTTCAGCAAATAGCATGCACTCTGCACTTTGTTTTCAGTTTATATTATAGCTTTTCCCTATTTCTCCTTCTCGGAATGCCAGCCTCTAAGCCATCACTCTGAAGACTAAAGAATAAGCAAGATCAGACTTCTTCCTCCCCTAGAAATGCATATATGGCTCTTTAATCGCCACAGTATTCTTCAACGACCTTGATGCCTGCCCCATCCTAAATGTAGTGGATTGTTTATCAGACATTGCAGATTCCCACGCTCTAAGCTAAATGCTTATGGCCCAAAAGTGGGCAGTCCAATGAGGAAGAATTCCAGTAGCAAATTTTTTCTCCATGTTTGGAGGTTTTTTTAAAGGATCCAAAATGCTTTTCTAAATAAAGATGTTTTAGCTGCTGCTTAATTTCTTCTGAGACAGAACTTGCCTGAGAACTATGATTCTAAGATTCCACTTTCACATATGTATGTATGTATGTATGTATGTATGTATGTACCGGTATGTATGTATGTATTTATTTATTTGATTGATTGATTGATTGATTGATTGAATTTATATTGCCGCCTATTCGCCCATGGCGACTCAAGGCAGTTTACAGAATATAAAACCACATTTAAAACAATAAAACTAATAAAAAGAATTACCACCCCTGCCCCCACCACACCAACAACACATCATATGAGCCATTTAATGGGCTCCATCCCACTCTGCATTTCCCAGGCCCGCTGGCAGAACCAGGTCTACAGCACCTTCCAGAAGAGTGTTAGAGTGGGAGCCGTTCTAATATCTGGGGGAATGATGTTCCAGAGAGAGAGAGCCACCATGGAGAAGGCCCTTCTTCTGGGTCCCACCTGATGTATCTCTTCTGGGTCCCACCTGATGTATCTCTCTCTCACGCAGCATTCCCTGCCTCCCCGCTCTGATGGGTCAGGTAAATGTGACCGGTAAGAGACATATAATAGTTGACTGTGATTATTTCAACTTCCACCTCACAAACAGAATCTAAAGCAGACAGACCTAGATTCAACCATCTGCCCAATAGTTTTTCAAATGGAGAGACAGCTATTGATCTGTGACGGTCTCTTTGCTTCTTTGTGCTTCCTCATTTTACTAGTTCTCAGGAAAAAGCAGGATTTCAACTTCTTCAACCCAGGTTAAGAGCTCAACTCCAGCCAGTTTTCAATGCCTTAATGATAGGAAGTTGCATTGTGCAGTGGAAAAACAAATTACTGTCATCCTGACCACCGAAGCTCTTTCTCAGCCTAAGCTACAGTTGCAAGAAAAAGTATGTGAACCCCTTGGGATTACGTGGAGTTTTGCATGAATTGGTCATAAAATGTGCTCTGAACGTCATCTAAGTCACAACAATAGAAAAACACAGTCTGCTTAAAATAATACTACACAAACATTAGATGTTGCCATGGTTTAATTGAACATAACATGTAAACATTCACAGTGCAGGGAGGAAAAAGTATGTGAACCTTTGGACTTAATAACTGGTTGACCCTCCTTTGGCAGCAATAACCTCAACCAAACGTTTCCTGTAGTTGCAGATCAGACCTGCACAACGATCTGGAGTAATTTTGGACCACTCCTCTTCACAAACCTGTTTCAGTGTAGCAATATTCTTGGGATGTCTGGTGTGAATCGCTCTCTTAAGGGCATGCCACAGCATTTCAATCGGGTTGAGGTCAGGACTCTGACTGGGCCACTCCAGAAGGCATATTCTGTGCTGTTGAAGCCATTGTTCTGTTGAATTACTTGTATGCTTTGGGTCATTGTCCTGTTGCATCACCCATCCTCTGCGGAGCTGCAGTTGGCGGACAGATGGTCGGACGGTTTCCTGCAAAATGTCTTG
>QLTV01002105.1:1699979-1718690 GCA_003457575.1 Thermophis baileyi
CAAGTCAACAATTCTTGATCGTAGGTCTTCTGAGAGCTCTTTTCTGCGAGGCATGGTTCACATCAGACAGTGCTTCTTGAAACCAGTAATCCCAAACCAGGTGTGTGTTTTTAAAGGGCAGGACAGCTGTCAGCAACACATCCAATATCATCACACTGATTGGAGTCAAGGTTGGCTCACTCCTGGCTCCAATTAGCTCTTGGAGAAGTCATTAGGCTAGGGGCTCACATACTTTTTCCTCCCTGCACTGTGAATGTTTACATGTTATGTTCAATTAAACCATGGCAACATCTAATATTTGTGTCTAATATTTTAAGCAGACTGTGTTTTTCTATTGTTGTGACTTAGATGACGTTCAGAGCACATTTTATCACCAATTCATGCAAAACTCCACGTAATCCCAAGGGGTTCACATACTTTTTCTTGCAACTGTATGCATGTAGCCCCAAGTCACTGAAGAAAAGGTGCTGTAAAGACCTTAGAATAACTAAGAATAGCTAGAATAGAATGTGCTATTCTAATAACACAGAAAGCAGGTTTCTGCCCATGTAAATCCAATCCAACACAAGTAAAAGGATTTCCTTGTGATAATAAGAGCAGCAAAACACTATTTCTCCACCTTTATCACATTCATGGACAGCTGTCTGGTAGTCTTTTTGAAGATGATTTGTTCTTTGCTGGACAGGGATGACCTCAGGAATATTTTCAGAGTCACTGTGTGAAATGTGGAGAACATTCATACTATCTGGTAGATATGATTGATAAGATCTATTCAGAAATGGACTCTGATTGGACAGGCCCATTTGAGATGCCTGGGGCATGGTCTTATGAGATTATCTGGAATGAATTGGAATCTGTGATTCCCAATGAAATGGATCAGGTGCTCCAGCCATTTGTCTCTTGAATTCAGATCCTTTTTGCCCAGGAGATAACCTATAGTTGCATCCATAGAATGATGTTGAGGAAAGGAGGTAGTTCCTCCTGCTTTGAAGGAGACTGCAATGTATCCTTTCCCCAATAAACCATCAATAGACTCAACAATTCTAGACATCTATCATCCAATCTCCAATCTTTCCTTTAAGGTAAGGTTGTTAAAATGGTTAGACAGCAGTTGCAAAGGAAGTAGATTATGTAGACTTGTTTCAGGCAGGTTTCAAATTGGATTATAGCACAGAAACAGTACTGCTTGCATTTGTTGATAATCTTTGGTGGAGCCAAGATGGGATAGTATGCATCCATTCTTATTCTTCTTGATCTCTCAATGACTTTTACTAAAATACATCATGGTATCCTTCAGCTGTGAAGATGGGGGACACTATATTGTGTTGATTCATCTCTTTCCTCTGGGGCTATTCCATTCAATGTTGATGGAGAGATGTGCCCCTCATTTGTGGGATGCCTCAAGTCTTGATGCTCTACCCCTTCCCATTTAACATCTATATGAAACTGCTGGATGAGGCCATCTATTGGTCTGGCATCCAGAATCATCAGTATGCAGATAATACTCAATTGTAGATCTCAACTCCAGCCATCAGGTGATGTTGTCACCATCTTGTCAATGTCGATGTCTGGAGGCTGTTCGAGTCTTGAATAGGAAGGAACAGACTCAGGCTCAATCATGGCAAACTGTGGCTGTGGTTATTTGTGTCTCCTGGAACTGGGAATAATTCATTTTTGGTCTTAAATGGGAATGCACTTCCCCATTTGAGCTGGTATGCAATATGGGAATCATTGAGAACTCTCAGCTTCTGCTCAAAGAAGAGATGGAAGCTAAGGCCAGAAGGGCCTTTGCACAGGTCTATCAAGAGACCCAGCTGTGCCCATTCCTAGAGTGGGAGGCTCTTCAGACAATCACTCTGTTCTAGTCAATTCAAAATGGATTACTGCAATGTGCTGAACATGGAGCTTCCCTAGAATGCAGTATGATGGTTGGGCCATGACCGTGATGGTTGTGTTACCAGTTAGCCTCCAGGTTCAATTCATCTATAAAGTTACCAATGGGCTTCGTAATTTGAGAGACTACCTATCTCCCATGGTGTCAGCTCACTCAATAAGATCAGGCAGAATGGGCATGTGCAGGTCCATTCAATCAAATTATGTCATCTTTAAGACTTATAAAGCACACCTTCACTGTTATGGTGCTTACCCTCTGGAATAGCATTTCTCCCAAAAGATCTGTACAGTTCCTATTCCCACTTTGCAGAAGATCCTTGAAAATATGGCTTTGCTCCCAGGCCTGGAGCTAAGGTGGAGGTTGAGCCTCTATTATTGTTCTTTTGATGTACTAGGCTTGCTTTCTTTGGTTGTACATATTTTTCCTTCACTTTACAATATTGCTTCTTACTTTTAAAATATAAACAGCCTTGAGCCAGCTGGAAATCAAGTGGGGGAGGGAGGCTAAATCCAGTCAAACAAACCAGCATGAACCAGTAGGCTCCTTTACACTTACATGTTGCTCAGAAGCACAGTCCCCCAAAATAGATTAGATTGTTGTAGTGTTTGCTGACAATTTTATTCCACCATTTAAAATCTGCATTTCTTTTAGTTTTCCTACTGAATACTTCTTAATTTCTGAAACATGAAGAATAAAAACTGTACACTTGAAAATAAAGTTTTCCAATCTGACAGGCTACATAACCAAGTACCTCTAAAACATAGTTTTGATCTTGAGAAATGAGAGAGAAATACATTCATTGTAATTTTATTTACAGTCTATATTGTCTGTAAGCTGATGGGAGGATTGTTATCCTAAAAAATGGGCTATAAATCATTACAATAAATAAATAATACTCTACGCCTCTAGCCATACTTCACTTACTCCTTCTCTCAAACTAAGTGTTGCATTTAGGTTTCTGGCTGAAAAATAGCATTGGAACATTTACTTTGTTTTTAAGATATTCCCTTTCTTGGCTAGATCCCAATAAAATGCTTTTCAGAATCACTGCTCCTTTTGAGAAAAACAGCATTATTCCCCTTTGCTTTCACATTCTCTTGGTTTAGTATCCTTCAGTAAGGAACTTAACCAAACAACTTCAACAGCCACATACATTCTCTAGAAACAAAAAAATAGAGAGGGAGGGCAGAAATCAATAATTTTTTCCCCTCTGCCTAGAATTTTTCACCAATCTCTGAAGGGCACAAAGAAAAACAAAGTCTAGCGCTGTTGTTGTTTTTTTTTAATCTCCTACCCAGCCAGCAGCTTGCTGTATGCTTCAAACACAACTGAAGATAGATTGGTCAGGCAGTGATTTGATGCTGAAATATGGCAACTGTAACATCCCAACTCTCTTTGCAAATAGAATGCAAACTATTAGCCTGAGAAAAGATGCAAATATCATCTCATTTTTCCGCTGTGCTCTCCTAAAGCGGTTTAAAAAAAAACAAAACAAACCACCCTGAGAGGAAATAGCATTACCAATTCATGCCAGAGGAAACATTCCACACTACTTGAAAGTTTGCATAATCATATACCAAATGCTTGAAATAAAAGACAGCATTTACCCTTTTTCTTTATCCTCCGAGTCAAAGACAACCACCACCTCCAGCAGTTCAGGCTTCTGTAGGCCAAGCTACGGCTTACAAGGCCTGATTTAACATTTAACATGCCTGTTTTTTCCCCTTTCTAAAAAGAGTTACAGAACGGGGAGGGTGAATCAAGATCACTTCTCCACTGCACAGGAAAAGTTATTCTCTGCTCCCACCTTCATCACCACTAATATCTTCCTGGGCTAATAATAAATAGTGAAATAATTTTCATCAGAGAAAGATTTAAAAAACCGTTTCCAGTATACCAATTCTCTGAATACCTAGAAGCTGCTGGTAGAAACACTCACCCACACCAAAGCGTGTGGACAAAAGATAATGTATCTAGTTTAAAAAGACACAGAAAGATAGAAACTAAAGATAAACTGATAGCAAACCCCACTCCTTACTTGCCCTGATGATGTTATCAAGTTAGGGTAATGAAACATCTGCAGAAAACAAGCAAGCTCAGAGAGCACCAAGGACCCCTCATGTCAACCCCGAGCTGCAAATATTCTCCTTTATTGATAGAAACTATCTATTTAACTTGTATCTAGTTCGCCTCTATAACTCCCAGCATGCAAAACCTTGAAAATTCATTTCTGTTATATCTTTAACTTGTTCCCAACTTAACCTTACTGGAAACAAAGTCCCACTGTATTTTCTCACTTCTAAATCTCTGCCTTTCCTATTCCCAATTTATCTGACTGTCAGATTTGTGCCAGTTCCTTTGGGCAGAAGCTATGTTTTAGTTTGTTTTATATTGGTTGAGTTCATACATCATGGTAAATCAGAACACACGCATGTTCTGCATATATCAGCTGATTTTTTTTACTCAGGCACACACACAAACACACACACACATCATGCCCTGTTTATTGTTTCACAGATATTTTCTTACCAGGTTCCTCAATGCCTTCAGCAATGACAGAACTTCCAATGTGTAGCACTCTTCATTAGAAAAGTTGGGAAGTATTCAGAGATCTATTTGCCTTGAAAATAGCCCATGTTGAACTGTTTAACACAATCAAACATCTGCACAGGAAATGTTTCATGACATTTTGTATTATAAACCGTTTTATAAAATTTGCCAAGTTTCAACTCCACTGAAGTCATGGATCCCAGATTTTGAACGTATTCTGTAAGTTAGCCCACTTGAGGTACCTTGGTTCAAAAATTGTTGCCCTAGGATGCACTGTTTTGCCCAATTAAAAATTACGGAAATGAGGGTAATAGTACATGCCTACATACATGCACACATGCATGCATGCATGCATGCATACATACATCACCAAAATATGCTGGCATGATTCTCCATTGCGTTTAGCTAGGAAAGATGTATTAATTTTGTAAACTTGTTATGAAACTTAACACTGCCCTCTTTCTCCCCTTCCCTCAAGGAATCCAAAAATTCTGGAAAATCCCAACCCTCCTTTTCACAGGTACACCTTGACCACGTCATATCATTGCCCTTCCCATTCTATTCCTTGGTTGTGACCCCAGACTGAAGAAGCTTGCTTTTTATGTTCTAAACCATAATTTGTTTTAATCATGGTTTACTGAATGAGTCAGAGAATCTTGTGTATGCACAAAATCACTCCTAAATGGAAAATTCCGTGTTAGATTCCTTTCTTAAACAAGATAGGAATAAACAATGAAACCACATGCTTCCTTGTTTGTTCATTACACTGAGCCACAGTAACAACAAAAAAACCCCCATCTTCAACCAAAGGTTTAGTGCTCTAACATAAATTATTCATCAGCTTCATGTATATATTACATTTAGACCAACATAATAAACTACTTTATACTTTAGCATGCTGGCTGAGGGATCCTGAGAGTTGAAGTCCAGACACTTTAAAGTTGCTAAGATTGAGAAACACTGCCTTAGCACAATATGTGAATCTGATTATTGTGAGGCATCAAGGCTCATAGTTTGTACAATGTATGCAAAACTGCAAGATAAATCTTCCCTCTGCAGTCAAGATGTAGAGGTAAGAATCAATTTATTTTTGACTCCCATCCAAATCATCTCTCAGTTTCTATCAGCACTATTGTGTTTGTGGACCCATTTATATTTTCACCGTAAATTAACTTGATGTTTGCTGTTATTTCCTATAGTGACTCTCTACAATGAACTGAACCCCAAATAAATGTTGAATTATTTGTTACCATATTACCCCATGATCAGAAGACAGTTTTCTGAGATTCACCAGCACTGATCTTGGATAAAGGACATATTTCATGCAATACATCTACACTCTTAATGCTCCTCATAACAATAAGTGATATGGAATCAAGTGGTTTTGGATTCTGAAGAAAACATGGAAATCAACATAAATAATAACCTCTGGGGGAGATTGTCAAATGGTATTACCTGTGGTACTGGAATCCCCAACATGGCACTGGGAGGTGGCTTACTCTGTCTGAAGGCCTCCAGTGCTGACCACCCTTCTTTTGAAAGCATACTTTTTGAAAACGAAAAATCCCCTAATTTTTTTAGAAATGGGAAGCTGGCATTTTGCAAAGCAGAGTACCAGCTAACAACATTATCTTTATTTTCAAGGATAACTCTGAGTGCCAAAATTCTTAGGAAAGCAAAACAATGAGTGCTATAGCACAGTAATGTATTTTGGAGGTATGTTTCCCCTATCCAGAAAATGGCAAAATAAAGCAGGATTAATAGGGAACAGCAGATTCAGGAGCTGGAGAGGGAATAGCAGAGAGAACTGGTTAAATTGGTAGATTGCAATAAGTAATGTCCCACATAGCTATCATTTCGTGAAGAGTCAGATTCGCCCATTAGCTTTTTGCCTGAGAATTTACAATATATTCTCAAAATTCCAATGGGGTCCACACCGAAAAAGATCAGAGACTTACCATACCATACCATACTTTCCTTTCTGTTTTAAAATCAGATTAGAAATTGAAACATGCACTAAGCTTAGCAAGAACCATTTCCATCTTCTAAGGCTGTTGTGGAGACAGAGAGGCTAGAGGGAGTGCAAAAGTGGTGTAAGAAGGGTATTTGGATGTGACAAATCTTTGCAGCAACATTCAATGTAGTCAACAGCCATTATGAAATGCCTTGTTGCCCCACAATTTAAGCTAACCATGGCTATGAAATCACTGCCAGAAAACCAATAGCAGTGCACCTTGCTATTCCTCATGGAGAAGAGGCTGAAGGGAAAAGAACATGCTCCACAGACTGGAGGTTAGGAGTGTTATGGCCTAACACATCTGGAAAAACATTAAGTTGGGGAAAATTCATCTAATAGAACTGGGATGTGTGAGGGAAGTACATGCTTCACTAAAGAGCCAATCTAGAAGTTAAAAGCTACAAGAAGCTGGAGGAAATTAATAAGTGACATTACTTCCCAGTTCAGCCGCTGGCCTATAATATAGTCTCACAAAAGCCACAGGCCAGGGCCATATGTTGTCAGGGAAGCTCAGAGTCATTCAGACTTCTTCACTGTAACATGCACAGTTTTTATAGAAGAGGAGTTCCAACTGTGATATAAAGCTTTGCTCTTCATGCTATTGCCTCAAACATGTGAAGGGATAACTGACTGCAATTATCAAGATGATATGAAATACTATGTGAACAATTGAATATGGATAGAAAGTCATTCTCTTACTACTGTAGGAGGAGACCCATGTTAGTCAATGGCAGCCACAATCAGGAGAAGTCTGATAGCATTTTTTCTGGCTAGCACATTTTATTAAGAGGCATAAACATTCATGAGCTGCAGCTCATTTGATCAGATACATGGACTGGCTAGACTCATGTGGGATTTAAATTGGGATGATGTTCTTCTCATCGTTCCTATCACCCAACTCCTCCCACTAATGACTGTATGACTGTAACTTTGTTGCTTGTATCCTTACGATTTATATTGACTGGTTCCTAATATGATTTGATTGCTTATTTGTACCCGGACTATCATTAAGTGTTGTACCTTATGATTCTTGACGAACTTATCTTTTCTTTTACTGAGAGCATATGCACCAAGACAAATTCCTTTTGTGTCCAATCACACTTGGCCAATAAAATTCTATTCTATTCTATTCTATGCGGGGAAGGGGGGACATGGTAATGCAGATACATGTTATCTGTGAGACAGATTACAGATACCTTATAAATATCATCTTACTACCTCTCCCCAATTTCAATCATACATCGGTTAAGTCACTCCATCTACTGAAGTGAGTGGCTCATGAAAGTGAATGGCTCTTAATAAATTTGTTAGCTGGAATGTGTGCTACTAGATTTCTTTTGATTTTTCCTTTGGCAACTAAGAGAAGCCAGTTCTACCATTAATTGGAGTGATAGATTTAAAAAAATTGTAGCTTAAGATAGACATTAGATAGCACATTTCATTTAGAAATGAAAATGTAGAACATTCCTGGAAAAGGTCACTTGTATAAAGAACTTTAAAACTGGCTCTAAATTATACTGGATTTATTGTTATATATTTTTTTCACCTTGAAGAGAATTATGTATTCAAGGTCCTTTTAAAACAGTAAAGAATTGGAATAGCTAGTACAAATCCCAACTTGGATTTCTTAATAATGCTGAAGTACTGGATAATCATTTTCATCCTGGAAATTTGTGTCCAACGTATCTGGAGTACATCAAGTTTGGAAAGGCTGAGTTAGCCAATAGCAGCAGGATCCTCTACAGGATGTTCTTGGTAGTTTATGAACTCAGAAGTGTATCTGGTCAATTACTGCAAAAGAGTTTTCCAAAGGGAAGGAGGAACAATACAGAGCCTTTCCATTTTTTTCCAACAAATTTAAGGATGCCTTTCTTGATCAAAACTGAAGACCCATCCATCTTAAAACTCCAGGCAGGACTGGGGTACTTTCACATTACTTTTGTTTTCAGCAGATCCTCCTGGCTAATGATAAACTGTCTCTGAAATGAAGGCTCAGTTCAAAAACACTTAGTGACAGGAACAGATATTTGCATACGTGGACCTCAGTGTTCAAGTTGCCGGTCCCATAGGACTGGCACAAGCCCCTTGCAGGAGATCAAGCAGTTTTTTATGCCAGCCAGATTAAATCCTACTTCTTACTTGTCTGTAACGTCTGGTAACCAGTTCTTATTACTAGGCATAGCTTTCTATGGTCAGCTTTTCTGGATAATAAATGCATTAGATCCACCCTCCACAAATCTCTGGCGTGTCTAGCTGGATCCACTATCATTACTAAGCAGTCTGATGGCTGTTTTTACTCAGGCTGCCAAAACTGAAGCTGTAGTTCAGTAGCAGAGCTCCGTTGTTAGCCTTGAATGTTTCTCAGCCTTGCAGAATGCTGGCATTTCTGTTCATTTGGAGATGCTGAAGCATTGTTATCATTTTGTGTACTGCTCTGGCCTCTCACAGCAAAAGAATTGTTTGCTTGCTTCCTCTGTCCACAGCTAAAGGAAGAGACGTCCTTTTCACTCCTTAGACAGAAGAGGTTTTCTACAGCTTCCTAAGAAGCCACCAGCAATTTTGCCACAGCTGCACCGCGTACAACAGATCCCTTCACACAAGCCAACAAAGCTAATGAGAGACCTTTGCCAAGGGAAGGGTCTGGCAGTGCCAATCATGAGGCTGTAAAGTTAATCAATGCAAAGCAGAGCCAAGACAGAATAAGGGAGCCCCGAATAGTTAGATTATCCTCCTTCCCCCCCCCTCCCCAACCAGCCTCAGCAATGTTTATCCCACACCTCATCATGATCACAGCACCACACCTGCTGTTTGCAACCTGAGCCAAAGCAGAAGAGATTTTCCTGATGTCTGAGGAGTCGTGCAGAAAGCTGGCAGGGAGGAGTGTTCAAAATAAAAGGCAACACTGAAAAGCAGCCAGAATGAGCCCAGGAAAAGCCTTAGCAGCTCCTGAAACAGTAGCAAAAGAAAGCCTTTCCTTTCTGCAGACAAGAGAAGACAGCACTGGACCTTTCTCCCAGGAATGAGGACTGCTCCTGGATCCAAAGTAGCTTTTCTCTTTTCTTCTTGTGTGGTCTCACTCTGAACCTCTCTCCAATCATCTTGATCATCAGACGCTGGCAGAAAGTGTCCGAAAGAGAAAGACGTAGGGACTGGGGTTCCTATGGCAGCTTTTACTCTTTGTGTGTGTGTGTGGGGGGGGAACATAATCACATGGGCAAATCTCTCCCCCCCCCCACACACACACACTACCAAATCTGGTTCTAATACCTTTGTGAAACTGAGAATCAGGAGAACCAGCAAACATTGGAAGAAAATGTGTGTTTATGTATTTCAAATCCTTGTTTTGTGGGAAGGATGAAATTCAAGATGGTGGGTGCCACATTGACTTTTTTGACAATGCAGATACCCTTGTATTCTGCTTGTATCTTTGTCAGAAGTCTGGCAAAGTTGAACTGATAATTTGTTTATAACTATAAGGGAAGAGAGTAACACATGCAAAGCACCTGCCTTACTCACCAAATAACCTTAACTAGGGAGTAAGTTTTATTTATACTTTCCAAGTATAGTCGTTATCTATTTAACAATATTATCGCTGGGGGGAATGTTAAGATTTCTTGCCCAGATTCACACTAAGCCATAATCTGGTTTTGTTGGTTTGGAAAATGAAAGGAAATGTCAAGGAAACCCAGCCACTTCAATTTATTTAACAAGCTATGATTAAATAAGGGTTGGTATAATGTATGAATCAGAATCATTCCTCACTCCCACTTCCTGTGCTATAATTAAGGATGTATATATTTAAATAATCACAAAGAAATACTAACAAAAAAAAGTATAATATAGAGACTGCCACTGGGAGACCCAGATTCAAGTTTACCTATAGCCAGTTGTCTTCTCTCTACCCAGTTTACTTCTCAGCATTGTTGTGGTGGGAAAAAAAGATATGAGGGAGCTATTTTGAGAGGGGGGGGGGAGGAAAGAGAAAGAGAGAAAAAGGGAGGGAGGGAGGAAGAATACAAGCAGGTAGAATTCCCTTGTGTATATTTTCCAAGACCTCAACTTCTAATGGCTATCACAGCTGGAGTTTAAACTCCAGCCTTTCCAAAGATAACTCCTCACTTACCTGAAGTATCCCACATGTTAAGTTCAATGCGCTGCTTCTCAATCTCAAAACTGGCTGTGTAGTTCTCAAATACAGTAGGGACATAATTCTGCAGGGAATGGACAGAAAGGAGGGATCAGAATGCATATAAAGAATCACATACAGGACTCGTAGAAATGGGAGTTTACTTCCATCAGATTGTCCACACTCTTCTTCAGACTACTCTCAAAAGCTGCCATTCTGGCGCCTTCACTCTATTCTTGATATGATACAAACAGGCCTTGGCTGGGAGGGCAAAATGTAGGTGTAAAGCAACACCCACCGTGCCCTCCAGATGTGCTGGACTAATATTGTCAAGGCTCCTTTGCGACATGAAGCTGATGGAAGCAGTAATCCAAACTACCTGAGGCGGCAGTTTGCTTACTCATGAGTTACCCCAGGATGAAAGCAACTGCTTACAGGCAGTACTCTAGAAGGGCTCGGAACTGATACTAGATTTTTAGAGCTCCCTGAAGAGACCAAGGCTCATTTTTCAGTCCTCAGCATTATCCACAGAATGGATAACATAGCAATGGTCTATTATCCCATAATATCCCATATTATAAAACTGCTACATTATCGAACGACCCCTTTCCATCCCTAGTTTCCTAATTTTCAAAATTTTTAATTCCCTTATTTTCCTTGAGCAGATCTGATTCCTGTCCTTCACATCAGCCTCCACCAGAAACTGCCCTTGAACCTCCTTCCTTCACCAAGAATCCCGGGCTCTACTTTTCATCCTGCATGAGGATCCATACACTTCACCCATTACTTCCCTCTTTTGCCTTGTCTCCCCAATCTCACAGTCTACCTTGAAACTGGGTTTTCAATCTCTGCCCCCTGCCTGAGCTGAAACCCAGCAGCTTGCTGAGTGCTCCATAAAGTAGTCTATGATCATTGGGTTCGCGTACGCTCAGCCCCGCCGCTGGACCTTCCGGGTGGGACCAGGGTCCGTGCCCACCTCAGCCCCGCGCCAAGAGCACTCTCCACGCGCCACCTGCACACCCAGTCAGTCGCCCTCACTCACTTCCATTGCTTCGCGCTGAATCCACTTCCTCGGTCCACAATGTGACCTCCGCAGCGCGGTCCCTTTGGACGGAGCCTTCCAGCCCCATCCTTTCGACCGGCCCTCCGTCCGCTCCCCTCGCTCCCCTTCAAGCTCCCCTGTGGTTCCTCCATCCCGGGCCGCCTGCACTCCTCCGCCCTTGCCCCGGCTCTCCTACCTCAGGATAGGCGTCCTTGGCGAAAACATGCAGCAATGCCGTCTTGCCGCACTGGCTGTCGCCAACCACCACGATTTTGCAACGCGCTAGCTGATTCTCCATGACGGCCGGCGTCCCCGCTGTTGAGTGAATGACCGACCACCGACCCGCACACTACGCGCTGCCTGCTAGCCCGGCCGGCCCCAAAGCATCGCAACTCGTCGATCGCTCGCTCTCCTGCCTTCTCAATCCCAGCGACCGGCTAACGACTCCGCTTTCCGGCTCCTTATGCCGCACCCCCGGCTCCGCCCTCCCGGCCCTCAGTGCTCGTGGTCCTGGTGCAGCCAGAGGTTCAATCATCGGCTCTGCCGTCAGGGGGCGCTCCTTGCTTCTGTCACTTGCGGGGAGAAAAAGGCTCCGGCAGCGACTGAGACGCATCAAGGTTTGCGCAGATAATCTGCGCGGAGACTTCTGGCAGCTCGAAAGCGTCGCTCGCAAAGTTCAAAACTAACTTTCAGCTCGGAAAAATTAATGATTTTGCATGCTGTTCTGAACTACATTTACATTATTTTATAATTTGGAAGGAGGGCTTTTTTCGGTTTATTAACAGTGCTGAACTTACTATGGGGTAAACAAAAGGGGTAACAAATTTAAATGCCTTCATAATTTTGTCTTATTTGAAGGGACTGCAGGACTTTTACTTTTTTGACCGGGCAGGAAGAATAACTATTTTCTTTATGTTTCACCCGTTCTGTACTTTTGCATCCCCCATTTTATTCCTGCAAACTGTTTCACGCTAAAAAAACAAACAAACCCTACTTTAAAAAAAGATCTAAAACAGGCAAATATTACAGGAATGAATTGGACATTTGAAATAATTTCCTGCTAAAATGTTGGATAGGATAGGATAGGATAGGATAGGATAGGATAGGATAGGATAGGATAGGATAGGATAGGATAGGATAGGATAGGATAGGATAGACTAGGGTTAAAATTTATTCTAATGGTAAAATCTAATTCAAACTTAGGATAAAGAAAGCAAAAAAAAAAGTAAAAAGTACAAGAGAAAAAGGAAAACAGAAGAAAGAGAAAAGAAAGATTATAATGAAGAGAACAAAATATGTAAAGAAGTGGCTTACAATCTTCACCACAAATATAAACAAATTTAGTGACTCGTCTTGCCCTTCTAAGAATACAAATATTTACCCCATATCCCATCTCTTATCTACAAACAAATCCATAAACATCATCTTTTTGGTTCTGGTGTCAGCAGAAAATCCATAAAGGGTTACCAAAAGTAACAACATATCTCGATCAAATAAACTGTCTTTGTATTTCTTTCTTTTATTTTTAACAGTCTTAATCTTCAGCTAAAATATTTTTGTTAGATTTGATTTCATTTATTTCATTACACTGAATTCTTCAGGTCTTTAACAAGCCTCTTTTGTAAATCCAATAATAAAAAATTATCCAGGTCACTTTCTTGGTTTATAATTTATAATTATAGTTCATAATTTGTATTTCCCTTTTGATTTTTTTTAAAATACCAGACAGTTTCTTTTGTATATCTGGTGGGACATCCTTCACCAAGTTTGTTCCACATCTGTCATTTCTTCATTAACATACGGTATTTGGACATAATCTATCCACATAGGAAGACATCACGACTGATACAGTGTCTGTCAGTAGTTGTGACTACTAATTTTGGTCTCATTTTTCAAAAGTCTTTAATATTTTCAGTGTTGTAACATTTTACAACATGTTATAGATCCCAGTTAATTAACACAAAAGGTAGGTTTATGTCCCCCCTCCTCTGCCTTGAATTAGTCCCCCTAGTGTTGAATTTTTAAAATCATTGGTCTTGCAAAAACCAAGAGATCTACAGTATTTCCCATGAGAAGTTGTTGTTTATAATTAATTCCAAAATTTTATTGTAATGGTTTCTAAATTTCAAATTTATTTGGATCCTTAGTCCATTTATAACATTCTAAGATCACCACTTTATTTAGCTTTTTGCTGTTTATTTCATTTAAAAAAAATTCTTAAGCTTATGATTAAATTTTTCTTTCATTCAGGATTGAAATAAAATCATCTGCTGTTTTCAAATTTTTCATCCCCAGGTCTCTAATAGTAGTTAATAAGCAATTTCTGAAAATGAGAAGTTAGCAAACTTAGTGTTCTTTAATAGGCACCAACTGCAGTTCTGAGCAAGATGGCTATTTCTCTTATCTCCCAGCACTTACATCCATGGTAGAGTGATCTCCTGCAGTGTCCTGGCAGGGATCAGCTGCTTGGAGCACAGGTAGATGATCCCCTCTTCTCTCCTTATCTGGAAAGAGTTCAAACAACCATAGCTCCTTTGCCATGGTTGTAAGCTCTGTTTTCTTAGAGATGTCTTTAGTCAACCAATCTCACCCTTAAACATTAACAAGATTTAAAATATTTTTTCTTATTCTTTTCCCAAAGAGATAGCCACCGGTTAGATTTTTGTGGCAGAATCCCTCTTAAAGGCCCACAAATTACTGTGGCGGAAACTTCCATCAATGAGAAATGAATACACCAGCAGAGATCCAGCATTTGGGTTTTTTAAATCTGTCTTCCATTCCTCTTTTACAGCTCCAGATTTGGTGTGGACATTTGTTAGAAGATAACAGATGTTACTCTCTTCATGTGATTCTCCAAAGATGATACAGTATTGTACTCAAAACAGAAAGGCCATTTTGTGTCTTTTTTTTCTTTTGCGCAAAGAGAGACTATTTTCTCCTTTAGCCACATGAGGGAAGAAAGTAGAAGATGCTGCAGTGAATGTAACGAATCTCTCAGATGAAGACAGCCTTGAGTTGGGGGTTGACCTCTTGGTGACTGCATGGACATTTTGTGGCATGGCTACAATCACCGTTTCATTCAATGGCCTCATAAATGTGGGTACAAGCACACCGTGTTGATTTCCTTCCTCATGCAGTGGACTGCAACACTCAGCATCCGTGGATGGCATAGCCATACACATATGTATGACATATAAATGCATCCATGTCATCCTTCTTATTCTTTGCGCTACTCCCGTCATAGCATGGGTCCGCAGAAAGGCATCCATCTCATTATTTATATATAATTATTTTGTTCGTTTCTGACATTCTCTGATTAAAATGATTACTGGTCTGTAACTACAAACCATAGAATGCAGAACAAGAATCAGGCAAGAAGCTCATCGCCTGACTCTCTCTGCATCAGCTCTGACAACAAGTGATCCAATACTGTCGGTCACACCAAAGTTTTACTTCCCAGCCTTTCTTCCAGGGCCTTTATAATTCCAGATTTGGTTTGGGCATTTGTTACAAGACAACAGATGCAGGGGTGGGTTCCAAGTTACCTCGCTGCTGGTTCGCTCCCTCCCGCGCCGCGTGGGCGCAGTAACAAAAATTTAAAAATAAAATTAAAAAAAAAGCCGAAAAAAAGATGGCGATCACATACACAGTGCCGGAAGTCGGCTTCTGCGCATGCTCAGAAGGAAAAAAAAATAAAAAAAAATTCAAAAAAAGATGGCGGCCCCCACGGACCGGCACCGATCAATCCGGTTCGGTGACATCATCGTGACGTCACCAGCGGGCCGCTACCGATTTGGGAGAACCAGTCCGAACCGGGAGGAACCCACCCCTGAACAGATGTCATTCTCTCATTCTGAATAGATCTATACACAAAAGCACCAGTGGACATGGCTGTATCCTGAAATATAGGACATTGTTATCTGCCAGAACATTCTTGTTAAACAAACTTAATGCCTTGAATGCTGATTGCGAAATTCTGGTTGGAGAATGGTGAATTGTATAATTTTTTCATGCTCCATGTGGAAATTAGTTTACTGGTCTCAGAATGTTTATATAATCAGTAACACTGCCCTGTTTAGGAACCTTTGCCGATGTAACTTTTGGTGGAATAAAGTACAGTATACAAGATGGCAAGAACCATCTTGGTGATTAAAGGCCTATGCCAGAAAGCAGAAGGCTGTGAGTTCTAGTCCTGCCTTAGCAGAAGGCCAGCTGGATGACTTTGGTCACTGACTTGTTCTCAGCCCCCAGAAGGAGGTAATGGCAAACTGCGTCCCAAAAAATGTTGCAAGAGAATTGCATGGGCTTGTGTGCAAATTCACCAGAAATCAGAACTGCCTCAAAGACACAGGGAAAATAATGGCAGGCCCATATGACTGCAAGGGTAGGGACAGGAAATTGAGAGGACTGAGATCAGGGAAAGTGAATTGCAAAAAAAAAAAAAAGTGTAGTGAAAGTTGTGTAAAAACAAAAGAGTTGTGCTGTTAATATGGCTAGGAATGTCCATATGGGTGTTCAAAATAGTCAAATAGATGCCATGTGATTGAACTTTTTAATCTGCATTTCATGGGCTTCCAACATGAAGCTGCAACCACCATCTTGATTTTTTATGAACCTCTCTGGACATTCCTGGCCTTGATAATGGTTTCTGTAGCTCTTTGGCATTTGTAATATACCAGTTGTCCCCCACACCCCACCCCACCCTTTCACTCCTGCTGTCCTCTCCTTACCCTTTGCAGCCATCAATTTCTAGCATCTTGTGTAATGGACTTTACTCCAACTAAATACAAAAGTGTGAATCTGTAAGGCAGGATGAGCAGCCTGTCATCCCAGGCTTGTATGTGGACCTCAGCCTCATTTCAAAACTCTTCACTAGAAGGTCGCTCAGCTTTGCTTTAAGACACCATAAGCCTCTTTGCTATTTCTAGCAGAAGGTGAGAATCAAGACAAAACCTTGCAAGAGATTCTGCAAAACCTTGCAGAAGTTCCCTTTGAGTTGTATTCTGATTGACTGAAATACAGCAATGCAAAAAATAGGATTATTTGGTGAGCAGGCCAGTTTTCCAAATTCCTGTTTATCCAGCAGGAAGCAGCCGGTGGCTGTTACAGAGGTTTAGACTAGGTTATTTAGCAGTCATAAAAAATAGCAGAGCCAAACTCAAGCTTATTTCAATCAACCAGTATTTCCAGTATTTAAAATCAACCAACTGTCCCTACAAATATTGACTACGTTTACTATGCCAGGAATTTTAAACCTTGGTATGCTGAACAAGCAATAGTGGCCTGATTCACAATAATGCTAAGTAAGCCACAGTAGGGTTTTTTGTATATAATGGTAACAAACAGGCATAGATTGTTGCAGGGGTGGGTTCTAACTTACCTCGCTGCCGGTTTGCTTCCTCCCGCACCGCGTGGCCGCGCCTCGTGGGTGTGCACGTGCGCATGCGCAGCGCAAAAAAATACCCCCCCCAAAAAAGCCAAAAACAAGATGATGACGCATGCGCAGTGCCGGAAACTCGGCTTCTGCGCATGCACAGAAGAAAAAAAAACGGAAAAAATTCCAAAAAAAAATTCCCCCCCCCCCAAAATATCCAAAAAATAAAATAAAAAATAAAAAAAAAGATGGCAGCATCCACAGACCGGCACCGACCGAACCGGATCTGTGATGTCATTGTGATGTCACCAGAAGGTCGTTATCAGTTCGGGCAAACCGGTCCGAACCGGGTGGAAGCCTCCTCTGGATTCTTGCCAGAATCCCCAAGCACGAGGTGCTAATATTTTTCTAGGTTTCTTTTCTTAAACCCCATCATAGCTTCTCCACATTTTAAATTGAAAAAGATTGTTGAAATATTAAACAAAATGAGGAAGGAAGGTAGCATCTTAAAAAGAAAGCACAGGAATGCTCTTTATTTCCAAGGATGACTTTGGATTCTTCAGAGGCCTTAAAGGCATTCTAAAAGCTTCAATTGGTCCAGAATTCAACAGTGGGCAGAGTAGTGGGGCCCCCTAGGTTTGACCATGTAATACCTCATTGCACTAATTGTGTTGGCTTCCAGTTTCTTTCTGGGTGCAATTCAAGGTTTGGTCGTCACCTTTAAAACCCTACATGACACAGAGCCAGGCAATCTGTGGAACTGTCTTTCCGTAAGGACATTTACTTGTCCTACCAGGTCAGATAGGGTGGGCATGTTCCTAGTCCCCTAAACGTTGTTATCTAATGGGAGCTAGGGAAGTGTGCTTTTTCTGTGGCAGCCCCTATCCTATGGAACATTCTACCAAGGGTGAAATCCAGCAGGTTCTGACAGGCTCTGGAGAACCGGTAGCGGAAATTTTGAGTAGTTCGGAGAACCGGTAGCTGAAAATTTGAGTAGTTTGGAGAACTGGCAAATACCACCTCTGGCTGGCCCCAGAGTGGGGTGGGAATGGAGATTTTGCAGTATCCTTCCCCTGCCATGCCCACCAAGCCACGCCCACCAAGCCACGCCCACAGAACTGGTAGTAAAAAAAATTGGATTTCACCACTGCACTCTACCCTTTCTGAAGTTCAACAGGCCTCCATCCTTTAGACTTCTGTAAGGCTTTAAAGACTTGGCTTTCCCCCTAAATGTTGAGAGAAGATTAAATGACCACACTTTAGAACTGACTAGCACCAGGTTTTTTTTTGTTTTTAATGCTTTAATCAGTTGAACTTTACAGTTTTAAAATGATTTTATATATCTTTTAATTTTTGCTTGGGATCCATGCAGTGTTGATTGGAAGATGGGTGGCTACATAATAAAATAAAATACAAAATAAATAAACAAAAACAAAACAAAATAAAAATTGTGAATGGTGCAGCTCAGGAATTTATTTACCAGTGAAGCAGACCATTAAAACAAAATGGTCTGGGATGGATCAAAAGAAAAGTGGGGAATAGCGTCATCATTGATGTTTTCTCCAAGGACATCCAAGGTGGGGGGAGGGTAAGTGAGCTCAAAATGCATGATTAAAGCCCTGCCCCTTGTATGGGTTTCATACATGTGATGCATGTAAAAAAAGCCAAGACAAATGCCATTTTCACATTTTGAACTCTTCTGCATTTC
>QLTV01002105.1:1718806-1730320 GCA_003457575.1 Thermophis baileyi
TCTCCTTTTTTTTTTTAAATATCTTTATTAGTTTTTCACATTTTACAAATCACAATAATTCTTTAAGCAGATCTACAACCTATTATATACATTGATTTTTATATTTATACAATTTATACATTATCTTACAATATTCTACATCTTCGTCCCTTATTTTCTCTTCAACTTTCTATCATCAATCCATTTGTACCACTTTTCCCATATTTCGCCTATTTCTGAGTCATTTTGTCTTTTTAGTTCTATGGTTAGTTTGTCCATTTCTTCGCAATCTAATATTTTCTTGATTATTAAACTGTCGATGGGTGAATTGGGGTTCCTCCAGCACTGCGCATATGCAATCCTAGCAGCTGTTGTGAAGTGTAAAATTAAATATTTGATCCTTTTATCATATTGTCTTTTGAATATTCCTAATAGGAAAAGTTCTGGGGTGAATTCTACTGTTGATCCTGTTATTTCTTGTAACCAATTATGTATCTTTATCCAATATTTCTTAGCTTCGGGACATGAACACCACGTGTGAAAGAAGGTGCCTTGCTCTTTTTTTGCATTTCCAACAGATCGAATTTAAATTAGAATATATTTTTGCTAATCTTACAGGGGCCTGCTTTTTTTTTATTAGCTATCCACTGTAGCAGCCATTTTCACCAAGGACCAATGGGCACATCTAACATAAGTTGTAGGCTCTAAAATTTATATATATCTAGCCTGTGTAGGCCTGTGTAGGAAATTGCCAACATTTTTATAGCTTCTGAATTTATTTAGTCAAAACCATTCATCTTGATTTTGCTTTTCTGTGGAAACCAAAAGGGGTATTGAGCCTGAGTATCTCCTAGGATTGGTTCTTTATTAGTATTCTGTGTCAATGTTTATTAGGGAAATGCAATATGTATTGCCAGTCACATGCCTTAAAAGCATTTTGAGTGCAAACTGGATGCTTTATGAATCCTAAGAATTGACTTTTTATCTGCTGCAAATAACATCTCCCTGTGGAATACAGTATGTGGAGGAAAAGCAAACAAGTGGATGTTTTATTATTAGAACTTTAATTTAGCCTAGATTTTAAATTTTCATTATGTTTCATGTTCCTTGTAATTCTTGCTCCTATAATAGCCATTCAGCAGGAGGCTGCTATTATGCCATTGATTTATTCCTGTTATTAATAATCGAGGACTACCTGTGTTTCATTAATAAACATATAGATTTAAAAATTATAATTGTATATTTCTATTAAGCTGGAACCAATATTTTCCATAAAAATATACTTTGAATAGGGCGAATTTGAATAATGCAACCATTTTAAATCAAGATCTATGTATATTTTTAATCTATAATCCCAATAAACTAGAGGGAATCATATTCCGGAAGATTGCCATAGCTGAAACTTGCAGCCCCAACTGAGAAACTGGCTCTCAAAAGAGAAAGCATTTTTCGCAGGAATTCATACTAGAATCAATGTAGACAAAGACAGAGAGACTATAATTCTCAGTTGGGTTTCAGGCAGAGGTGGGTTCCTCCCGGTTCGGACCGGTTCGCCCAAACCGGTAGCAACCCGCCGGTGATGTCATGATGATGTCACAGAACCGGTTTGGTCGGTGCCGGTCCATGAGTGCCGTCATATTTTGGGGGGGGATTTGGGGGGGGGATTTTTTTGGATTTTTCGGCATTGCACATGTGCACGCCCATGAGGCGCAGCCACGCGGCATGGGAGGAAGCGAACCAGCAGCGAGGTAAGTTAGAACCCACCCCTGGTTTCAGGGATCCCAGCAAGTATGAGGGGAATTTATCATTCTGCTCCTTGTTGAGCCTTGATATATAGCCACACACACACCCCCGGGGCCACACTTGCAATTTGCATTGGGAGTAAAAGGTTTCTTTGGCAGAAACAGAAGCTTTTCTTTACTTCCAGCAGCAGGCATAAGGATGAACCGGATGGAATTCTTTGTATAGGAAGAAAAAATAAGCACTCTATTGGATTGGTCCAATTGCCCTATGCTTTTTAAAAAGCTGTTCATATTTATGTTGATTGCATGGTAGTCATATTATGTAATTTGGACCCTTTTCATCAAATCCAAGTGGCAGCCACCAACCTGTTCCAAAATTTCAGCTAATCCACTGGAATATGTAAACTAATGATTCTGTAAGTAATTACAAAAGTTCCTATCCACTCTACATTATATGACTCACAGTCACTCCTGCCCTAGTCACTTCCCGGCTTGACTATTGCAACACGCTCTACATGGGGCTGCATGTGAAGAGCATCCGGAAGCTCCAGTTGGTGCAAAATGCAGCGGCCCGCATGGTTTTGTGCAGACCCTGGTGTTCACATGTATCAACTCTCCTGTGGGAGCTGCATTGGCTGCTGATTTGCTTCCAGGTACAATTCAAGGCACTGGTTGTCACCTTTAAAGCCCTTCATGGCTTGGGACCAGGTTATCTGAGGGACCGCCTCTTGCCGGTTACATCTACCCGACCCATCAGAGCAGGGAGGCAGGGAATGTTGCGGGTCCCATCCACGAGTGGGACCCAGAAGAAGGGCCTTCTCCATGGTGGCTCCCTCTCTCTGGAACATCATCCCCCCAGAAGACCTAGTTCTGCTAGCAGGCCTGGGGAACCCAGAGTGGGATGGAGCCCATGAAATGGCTCGTGTGATCGGCTTTCGCTGGGACGGGAGGTGGGGAGTGATTTTATTACATTAATTTATTTGATTTTTTTATCAGTTTTACTGTTTTTAAATGTGGTTTTTATATTCTGTAAGCCGCTTTGAGTCGCCATAGGCGAATAGGCGGCAATATAAATTCAATAAATAAATAAATAAATAAATCAGATGAAGCAAGGAGCTGAGAGTTCTTGTATGTCTTGGCTGCGATCTAGTGGTCAACTAGATTTGTAGAGTTGAAGTGCAGCCATTGGATAAAATACTGATAAAAAGCTAGAATCTTTTAGGGAATTGATAAAACAAATATAGTCTCTCCAAACTAGGATTAGGGAGAAATATCATCTACTCTGAAAGCTGTTTATAACCCTAGGGGTGCTGATGGTTCAAGTGAAAGTCACAAACATACATTCAAGGCTACCCTGCATTCCCAAGTAACATCCATGGCCAGAAGTATTATGAGTCCCAGAAATATTCCAGATTTAGAATATAAGAAAATCTGCTGGATTCCTCCTTCTCAAGTTCTCTTAAACATTGAAGCAACTTGTTTGTGCTCTTTAAAGAGAAATGCTCCAGAATAATGCTGGGTCTCTGGCTCAAATGTTTGTAAATGGTATGTAACTGTGTTAATTGCTAGTGTTATTTATTTATTGGAAAAAAAATGGGAGGATCAGTCTGAGCTAAAATATGACAGAATGAATCATACAGGAAAAAGCAGAGGACTCCAGAGTTTTAACCTAATGGAAAATATTAATTTGCCAAGACTGCAATATATAAAGTGAGTGACAGCATGAAATCACACTGCTGATAAAACAGAGACTATAATGTTTGGGGAAGCACTGGGACAGTTATTAATAGATGAATTGATGGTTCCAGTTCTTTACTTGTCAAAGCAGGCTTACCTTTTACTAGGAAATTTATGACTCATTGGGTCATCGTTTCAGAAATATTTCCTTATCTAATCAGAGAAACAGGATGACCACAGTCAAAGCAGTGGGAGCAGGAGCAACTTTCTACTTCCTGTTAACTTCCTCCCCTTGACCTTCCTTGTAAGAAGCTGGCAGGGAGCACTGGAAATGACAATCACATGATTACAGCTAACTGTGACAATGCAGTTGGCATGGCAGCATGGCAGCATTAAAACGGCCACAATTTTGCCAAATTTCAATCCTGTGGAAACCATGGGTCCCAGATTTTGGACACACTCTGTAAGTTAGTTCATTTGAGGTACGTTGATTCAAAAATTGTTGCCCTATGATGCACTGTTCAATCCAATTGAAGGTTACAAACAATCGAACAGTCATGAGAATTTTAGCAGTATACATCATCTTCATTTAATGACCCCATAACCCCTTGTGGGGTGGAGTCTGGGCAACTGAATGGAGCTGAGTGTTTACTGGCCGGATGCCCTTCCTGTCGCCAATGTGGAATATACAGTATACATGTTTGTGCTTTTTTTGTCTGGAAAAAATGTGCACCGAGGCGGAACTGATACTAAACAAAAGACAAAAATTTGTACCAGGGATAATGTTGCATTAATGTTGGATTCATTTTTTTTGTTATCGGACAGAACTCTGAATACTATAAGTAGACTAGGTCAAGTTCAAATTGGAAAGCCAATTCCATTCTGTATTCTGTACTCTCCTGACTGCACACATTATAATTTTCACTGCTGCATAGGGAAAATGCAACATCATTTAGCTTTGGTCACACCCTTCCATCTTGCTCAACTTTTTAATTACAGAACTTCCATCTTATCTAGATTAAGCTTCAGTTGATTCAATTTCATCCATCCCAGAACTGCCTCCAGATGCTTATTGGAGGCTTCCACGGACTTCATGGACTTACAACATCAGCATATTTATAGCACTTTAGCAGCAGTAACAATAGCAAAACTGCTGGATTATTACTTCCATTAGTTTCATGTAGACCTCAGCCTGAAGCTCCCACCATGGTATTCATTTTTGATCTAACCATGTTTATTTATATATAATGTTTTAATTTAAAATAATCCCTCTTTTTCCCTACTCCCTGTTTATGAGACTCAACAAGATTGCTTTGGTAACAAAAGTTGAAATCAGAAGTATCCTTCTCTGACTGCCATAGGAATAAAATTAAAACACAAAGTCTCCTTCAGGTGAGTTCAACTCCTGATGATTTCTGAACATATCTATGTTGGTTTCTGGCAACAGCATGGTTAGGATTTGTCACTGCCTTCTTCCAGATCAGCCTATAACCTGGGATTTTTTGATGGCCTCCTATTCAAGTAGAAAAATAGTTAATATTTTGTTGCCCTTTTGTGATGCAGGCTTCATCTATCCTCAGAGATGTTGTGGGTAAAAATAGGAAGAGTGAATTCTTTGCATGCTGCCTAGAAGTCCAGAATTAAAAGTGGGATATAAATCTCATAAATATATATATTCAAAAATCAATAGCTTCAGGAAGGAGGCATTTCATTCTGCCTCATGCACAGCTGGCCTTTATGCATTAAACATTATTTTTGGATATGTAGCTTTTGTATTCTTATTAATAAGTTGAATCATCATTAATAGCACTTTCAGAAGACTCCCCCCCCTTCTTTGTGAACCCTAGAAAGACAGGCAGTTCCAAAGACTTTGAGAAAACAAACACCAGCCACAGCCACAAGAGGGCTAGATCAAAGCTTCAGTCAATATTCTTTCATAAAAATACATTGTGAGGTTTTTTTTAAAAAACTGTTGTGCATTTTAAAAACAATATGTAAATAACCTATAGTGGTTAGAAAGCGTAATGGTTAGAGAGGTGCCCTTTGTCATGGGAAACTGAGGTTTGAATCCTGGCTGGTACCTACCTAACTTGGGCAAAGACTCTTTAATGCTTCACCTACCTACCTCAGATATGATAATGACACAAGCTAAAAGAACCATGGCAGCTCGTACATTGTCCAGATTAACAAGGTCCATGCTAGATGTTGGGAACCAGGGAAATCTGATGGTAAGTGGGCAACTGGAACAAACCATGAATGGATGAAACAAAAGAACCTGAAATGCTACCACATCGGCAGATCTTATGAAACGTATGTGGGAACTATGGATGAACAGGAAACCTACTGTACATCCACAGTAATTGACAAACAGCTAGTTACCCAATGCCTCAACATAGTGAAGAGGAAGCTGCTGTCATAACTTAAGAAAGACCAAACTACATATTACATCCCAGACTCACTGCAAATAACTGGATGTGCAGCCAACATCTGAAGCTGGAATCTCATTGCCACCACTTCTAATTCAGAGTACAGCTGCTGATGTGAGGCATTAGATCATGGATAAACTAGTTACAGTCAACCATCAAGACTGATTCCCAATACTCAGTGGAGAAGTACCATCAGATAGTATGCTAAAAGATGACAATAGCAATTTCTACCACCTCTATAACTATAAGCAATCAACCATCAAGACTGATTACCAATACTCAGTGGAGAAATACCGTCAGATAGTATGCTAAAAAATACCAACAGCAATTTCTACTACCACTATATCTCAACCAATGAAGTGATATATACTACAGCCGCTGTAATCCTGGAAATGCTTGGCTAAACAACCAAGAACAGCAGTGCTTACCTCCACTCTGCCCACACCCAGAAAATGATATAGGAGGCTAAGATCGAGACAACTTAGAGAGAAGTTAGCCAGCTGGTGGAACTATAGAAGGGTGTGGAAATTAATGATAATATTTGACTACTGAAAAAATACAAGGGCTGATTCCTTCTGAAGCCCCAGAGACTGCTAAACAAAGGCTCATGGCCCTGGCTACCAGGCTAAGGAAATACACTAGAAAGCAAAAGGCCAAGAAGATAAATGCCCTGTTCTCCAAAGAATCATCCAAGGTGTACTCCCAGTTGCAGTGCACATAATACCAGTATGAAGTGGCTCAGGATTTAAGAGCAGAACCAACAATTTTCCAGATCAGGAACTGGTCGCGATCACTGTAGCAGACACCCAACAGCAGCTCAAGAACATGAAGATCTGTTTAGTACTTGACCTGGACATGTTCCACAGCTATTGGCTAAAGAAACTAGCAGCAATGCATGACCACCTAGCAGCACTGGTAAACCAGCTATTAGCGGCAGACTCCCACCCAAACTGGCTAACACAAAGAATGACAGTGCTGAGCACTGATACAACTCTATGCCTACACACATGGATCTGTGAATACCTGGCAGTATATAAAGTCAACAGGACACTAAGGACTTTCCTCAACAATTCAATAGGACTGTGGAAGAGAACACTGGAAGTCAACTCAAGACAGCTTGCACAAATGTCCATCAAGTGTGGCATACACCAAGATGATGCACTATCCCCATTGTTGCTCTGCATATGCTTGAACCCCATTAGCAATATAATCACAAGGATTGGATATGGATACAAGTTCAAGAGCAGATCAGCTACCTCTTCTGCATGGATGGCATCAAACTATATACTAAGAGTGAACAAGACATTGGCTTCTTGATCCAGCTCACATGGATGTACAGTGAGGATACTGTGATGTCATTCAGACTGCAGACGTGTGACTGGATTTGTAAAGAGAGGGCAGGTAGGTAAGATTGATGGGATGGAACTACCAGCAGGCTACATAGCAGACATCCATATCAGGTATAAGTACCTTGATATCTCATAGTCACACATGGGAGCTATGATGAGGAAGCAAGAAAAGCAGTAACATCCAAGTACCACCAAAGAAGAGACAACTCAATGGGAAGAGCAAGATCTATGCCATGAACACATATACGGTACCTTGCCAGTCCCAAAGGGGCTTTTTCCAAAAGGCAGGAGTCAGGCAGTGGGATTTGGGGGTTCACCGAACCGCACAGAATCTTCGCTAGAGGATCGCCTGAACCCAGGCGAACCCGGAGCAGCCCACCCCTGGATCCCAGGAATGATATCGGAGTTCTCCATCTAGAAGAGTGCAGTGCTAGCAACACCTAGGATACTGTGCAGAACCCTCAAACTACTAGGCCCCTAGCAGAGGCCTTGGAATTTGAGGAAGATACATGTCACCCATGGGGGAACTTTGCAGATTTTAGGACAGCTTCATATTTTTTTTCTCTAGTTACTTTTCACTACCCTTAGTTCAAGTGTATCATATGTAATTAATTAATATTTAATCTTTGGATGTTTTTAGATTACAATTTTTCTCTTACATCCATTTTAGAACAAAGGCAGTATTCCACTAAAAACGTTTTTGGATGTCTTTTATTATTATGCAACTGAGGATGATCTATCTCTCCTGTCTTCTGCTACTATGCTCTCTCCATAAGACAACCGTCAGAGGTAGATGAGCAGTGACCTTTTCCTTTCGGAATTTGCTCAGTTCCTGCTGCTAGCAATAATATCTCTAATTTAACAAATAGGTTTCCTGGTTGTTTAGGAGCTGCAGAAATGGATCATTTAACCCTCTTGGTTGGGAGTTTTGGAATTCACAGTCTCGATACATCTGGAGCTTCTGGTTTGTATTTGTGTATCACTGTTGTGTGTTGCTGCCAGATAAATGGTGCATTTGCCTGTTTCTCAGCTAGGATCTATGGTGCGGAGGGGGCAAGTTACTCAGGTAGGGCAGAAAGATGATTTATCAGCAGCGGGGAAGTGGAAAATGGCTAGATGGGGCAGACAATGAAGATGCTTTGTTGTCTTGTCAACAAAATTTAAGGGGCGTGCATCCCTGTCCTAATGTTCCCTTTTATTCATATCCATTTCATGTATTCATAATTATGTTTATACTTATATCTGTTATCTAATACATGCCTGATGAAATAATAAAATAAAATAAAATAAAATAAAATAAAATAAAATAAAATAATAATAAAATAAAATAAAATAAAATATCTTAAAATACTAGAAAAATAAAATAAAATAAAATAATAAAATAAAATAATAAAATAAAATAAAATAAAATAAAATAAAATAAAATAAAATAAAATAATAAAATAATAAAATAAAAAAATAATAAAATAATAAAATAAAATAATAAATAAAATAAAATAAAATAAAATAAAATAATAAAATAAAATTAAATTAATTAATTAAAAAAATAGGAATTGGACACATGTTGTAGGCAATAGGCAAGGACCAGAAGTGCTGCTTGATTTATAAAGGAAACAAAGAACAGCTCATAAAGCCCTTTCTCTGAATGGGATTGGTGCTGTTGAGATAACTTTGGATTTCTACAGAAAGAGCTTCTGGCAAGAGACCAGCTGCACCTCACAAGGACTGGGAAGAATGTGTTTGAAAAACAACTGGCTCAGCTCATCCCAAGGGCTTTAAACTAAAAATTGAAGGGGAAAGTGACCAATCTTTCAGACAAAACCCTAAGCATAAACCCCAGCACAACAAATCAGACAATGAGGAAGGGAGTGGTGAGAAGGAAGGGAAACTCAACTATAAATCAGGAGATGTAGGAAGCAAATGCAAGGTCAGCCATATGTAGGATGCCTATATACTTTGAAAAACAAACAAGGAGAAGTTGAAGTCCTAGTACATGAGGGCAGATATGATATTGTTGCCATTACTGAAACTTGGTGGGATGAAATCCATGACTAGAACATAGTCTTAAAAGGATATAGACTGTTTTTAAAAAATCAGACGCAACAAAAGAGGAGGGGGAAATGCATTGTATGTAAGGAATCACTATACCTCTACAGAAATACACAATACCAGGGATCAAAGCCCTCTTGAATCCATTAGGGTAAATATTAAAGGAAAAAGAAATGGCATTGCTATAGATGTGTATTACAGGCCACATAACCAGACAGAGGAAATAGTCGGCTATACTGGACTTAATTCTTATTAATAGGGATGAAATGATAGATATGCGAGATAATTCAATACCTTGCTTCTACTTGGCAAGACTTGCTGGGTGTTTCGGCATGGAAAACAGACTTGGAGAATTTGCCTGATTGCCGATAAACTGTCACTGCCACTGTCTAGATCAGCGGTTCTCAACCTGTGGGTCGCAACCCCTTTGGGGGTCGAATGACCCTTTCACAGGGGTCGCCTAAGCGTGCACTAGCCCGCCATCTTGGTGCCACCGTGCAGGGGTGAAATGCTCCCGGTTCAGGCGTGTCTGCGGGTCGCCGGACAGCTGGTAGCGACGGAAGCGGGAGACTTCGCCCACCCACCTGGACGCCGCCATTTGGGTTCTTTTACCCTCTGCGCATGCGCAAAGCGTTCTGTGCATGCGCAGAGGGTAAAAGAACCCAAATGGCGGCATCCGGGCGGGTGGGCGAAGTCTCCTGCTTCCATCACTACCAGCTGTCTGGCGACCTACAGGCACGCTCGAACCGGGAGCATTTCACCCCTGGTGCCACGCCTCCTTTGTCACCTCATCGCGCGCGGGGAGGGGGTGGGGAGGGGGTCGCGGCATTAGGAAGTTTGAGAACCACTTGTCTAGATGGATAAATTAATCAAGGATCGTACCCTGCCTGAGCACCCCCCATGGATTGTGCTTCACCCATGTGCCCAATTGTGCTGCCCTTACTCCCTGATGGTGCCAGATGAATTTCATCAGCTTATCCCCCTCACACAGGGGTCCAAATCCAGCCTTTCCTAGTCTCCCTTTTCCCTTGTAGCTGGGAGTTCTTCAGACTCCAGGGCAGGGAGCTCCAGCATCAGCGGGGAGCGAGGACAGTGCAGCCAGCCAGGCTGGTGAAGCACAATCCCTGGGGAGCGCTCAGGCAGGGTATAATCTTTGATTAATTATCCCATATAGACAGCAGCGGCAGCTTATCAGCTCTGGCATCACTTCTCCGAGCCAGACCGCAGTGGGAGAGGATGGGGGTTCAGTGCTTTCCCAATGCCTCAGCATGGCCAGGACTCTTGGGATGATCTGGTAGGGCATGGGGGGAATTTCAAGGCAGGGATAGCCCTGGAGTCTTGGCAACCCCCCTCCAGGGACCTAATGCCTGTGGGGCTGGGGCTGGGAGGCTTCTATGAAAAAGAAGAGCAAATTCTTCAAGCATCTTTTCCATGCAAGTCTTGCCAGGAAAAGCAAGGAGTTGAATTATCCCACATGGAACTGTCCTGCGGCGAGTTGGCTGCGGTGACATGGCCATGGCAACATGGCCACAGCAAGTTGTCTAGACACCCCCCCCCCAGAAAGAGTGCAGAAAAGAGCAACAAAAGTGATTGAAAAGTCTAGAGACTAAATCATATGATGAATGGTTAAGAGGATTCAGTATGTCTAACCTAGGGTTAGGGATGATATGATAGCAGTTCTCAAGTACAGGTCCCCAACCCCCGGATCGCAGCCCACTACCGGGCTGCAGCCTGTTCAGAACCGGACTGCATAAACAGTGGGCAGGCGCACATGCGTGTGAAGCTCCACTTGTGCAAGCAGCAGGCACTAAATAAATATCTAGACTCTCCTATAGCAAATTATACAGATTTTGGAAGAAGAGGGGCTAAAAGATTGGAAGGTTTATTTAATCCAGAAGGGTCAATCTTTGGTGCAGGGGTGGGTTCCAAATTTTTTTACTACCACTCTGTGGGTGTGGCTTAATTTTGTGGGAGTGGCTTGACGGCCATGTGACTGGGTGGGAGTGGCTTGACGGCCATGTGACTGGGTGGGAGTGGCTTGGCGGTCATGTGACCGGGTGGGAGTGGCCAACTTGTAAAATGTGGTGAAAAAGTGACTTATGACCATTTTTCACACTTAACGACTGTCGCTCATTAAGTGTGAAAAATGATCATAAGTCACTTTTTTCACTGCCATTGTAACTTTTAACATTTACTAAATGATTGATTATAAGTTAAGGACTACTTGTATTGCTTTATCCAGAATTTTTTTTTTTTTTTTTTTTTTTTCTGTTTTTTCTTCAATATTTTATT
>QLTV01002105.1:1740105-1775762 GCA_003457575.1 Thermophis baileyi
ACAGCTTACATTTTTTTACCAGACTTGAAATTTTGGGCTTAGACAACTTAGAACTACGTCGCATTAGAACCGATCTAAATGTAGTTCATAAAATTATCTGCCACAATGTCCTACCTGTCAATGACTACTTCAGCTTCAACCACAACAATATACGATCACACAATAGATACAAACTTAATGTAAACCGCTCCAAACTCGACTGCAGAAAAAGCTTCAACCACAACAATACACGAGCACACAATAGATACAAACTTAATGTAAACCGCTCCAAACTCGACTGCGGAAAATACGACTTCAGCAACAGAGTGATCCATGCCTGGAATTCACTACCTGACTCTGTGGTTTCTTCCCCAGACCCAAAATACTTTAACCTTAGACTGTCTACTATCGACCTCACCCCATTCCTAAGAGGTCTTTAAGGGGCGTGCATAAGGGCACAATCGTGCCTACCGTCCCTGTTCTAATGTACCCATATATTCATACTTCTTGTACTCATAATCATGCTTGTACTATTATATATATATACAATCATGTTTATACTTTGTCTATACTTTGCTTGTAATCATATATGCTTGACAAATAAATAAATTAAATTAAATTAAATAAGAAAATAGCTGGTTCCTTTCTTCCTATTTCTCACACTGATACTCCAGAAAGACAAGGAACCATTCAACCAGCCTTTCAAAACTGATGCCCTCAAGAAGTGCAGTGACCATTCTGCTTGGTAGCAATCCTAACACTTTGGAAGGGGACCAACTTGGAGAAGAATGGACTGCATATCTTACATACCAGCTATTTTACCTCCTCACAGGCTTGCCCAAAGAACAAAACAATCTTCTCAATAGGGTTGTTTCGATTCACTAAGCAGGAATACTTTTGTGTGGAAATTATCATCCACAATGCAAAGAATGCCATCCTAGTACCCATGAATTTATAACTCACAAACTTGGGCTAAAGTTCCTAGGAATCCCATTCCAGATAAGCTCACAACATACTGAGCTATGAATGCTGCTGTTTTACCTACTGTGTTTATTCAGATCGACCATGGTGCAAAAAAGCCACACTTTTGAAATAAATGCTGGTTGAATATTATATGCAAATGCTGCCAGTGACACTTCCTGCAGATTGCTCAGCATCTGCCTCAACCAGATATCTTACAACTTCAACATGGAAAAGCATCTTGTTATTTTGCCTTGAAACGGGGACCAACCAGGGACATCTGTGGAAGGTAAGAAGAGTCAAGATTGAAATAGGAGCCACATAATTGAAGCCTTGCCCCTTTTACATGTGTTGCATGCAAGATGCACATAAAAGACCAGTATCAGGGCAAAGCATCCTTGACCTGCTCTCGAGCTGCCAACCAATGGGCTTTGTGCACATAATGGTAGCCACTACTGTAATGGGAAGTAGGAATAATCTTGAAGACTGGGAGGAAGAGCCACAACCAAACAACATTCAAATAATCTGTAATATGAATCTGGGGCAGAAATGTAATTTGAGAAAGTATCTCGAACTTGACCCCCTTAAGTTCTCATGAAGATAAAAGAAAGGAAAGAGGAAGAAGCATTTTTAGACTTGCAAGATTCTATTACTGTAGCCATACAATAAAAGAAGAACCAGTATTTGTAATTTGGTTTTCTAGTCTGGTCAACCTTGAAGGGCTCATAGCCCTTCTATTCCCCCCCCCTCTTCCGGTGGATGCTTTTGAGATTGCTCTGCTTATATTCTTTGAGCTGCAAAGTGTGCAACAGGGCCAGTCTGTACTTTCAAAAGGACATGATACATTATGGTTTGCTCAATCCTTTGATGAAGCAAAGTGCCCCTTTAAAACGCCACACAACTCTAATACGTTGGGAAATAGGCATATGGTTGTTTAAGCCCCAAACAATTATCAAGAAGCATAATAAGCCCCATAAGAAAAACACATGTAGACTTGGGTTAGGGTTGCATTTGACATTGGAATTGCCATAGCTAGTCATGATGTGCAATGTCATGTGACTGCATCACTTAGCTATGGCAATTCCAGGTTGCTATTGTTAAGTGAGGACAATGCAGATCATTAAATGAGGATCTCACGTGATTGTGACTTCCAACTTCTGGCCAGCTTCTACATTGACTTTGCTTGTGGAAAGCCAGCAGGGAATGTTAGAAATCTCAGTGACATCACATGGGGATACTGCCACAGCCAGAATTCTGAGGGTCAGTCATAAGTCTGTCTCATTCATCATGGTCGCTAGTTTGAATGGTTGTTGAACAGTTGTTGTAACCTGAGGACTGCTATCCTGTAACAAACCCAAGTGCCAACTCTCATGCCATTGCTCAGTTGGACCTAATAACACCATCACATCATTGACTTTGGATATACTTATTTACGTACAGTATTTCCCAATAAGATGTGTGCCATCACCTAGTATTGTTCTTTTTTTCCTATATTGGCAAACAACAGAACAAAATAACATTATTCTGTCCTAAAATGGCAACTCTCAAAAACTAGAAGGGACCTAATCCCTTGCAACCTTCCACAGTGGATATTCTAGAATTAAGAAATACCAAAGAGAGATTCGCACAAGAGATTGTCACAAGTTAATATGTTCAAACATTTCCCCACCAGTGATTTATAGTGTCATCAGACATCACTAGAGTTATATAAATATTATCTTCATTACTATTATCAGCACAGGAATAGTTGGGTGATATTATACATTGTACATTGATATAAATCATTAATAGGGAAATAGCCATTTTTAATGTACAAAAAGAGACTTCAGTATTTTTGAGACTCAGAAGTACTCGTCACTTTCAGTGTTCTGATCATTTCTATGTGGTTTACTTGCCTCTGCTTGCCTTTGAGGTTTTTATCTCATGGTAGCCCATTGCCTTTTTTTTTTAAAAAAAACCATTTTTACCGAAGTGATCAAGGTATCAAGAAAGACTGATCCAAAAAAATTAATTCTAGAGCTGTTGCTGCAAAATTGTCACGAAATTGAAATATCGTAAAAGTAAAAACATATTATGGTGTAAGATTTCATATACCAAGTCTATTCCTGAGTGTGACACAGATATTCTTATATCAGTGAACAAATTCACACATGGAACAAACTGTGAAGTTTCTTCAATCTGCAAGAAATGGTTCTAAATCTGCTAATGTAGTTATTTTTGTGGTTCTGGTTGCTTTAAAGGCAGTGATCAAATATCCTGAAGATTTAATTTTTGTTAGAAAGTTGGCATTTAAAACTTGTCCCATTCACTCTTTTGAATAGCCAATGTGCCACATATAAAATATAATGTCATCTCAGGGGGAATTTCATGTTTACAAATAGAATTGTTTCTCACTGAGGCAGAGATCCCAGACAATCCACCCAAGTTTTACCAGTAATAGTTCTGCTACCACTATACTATAATGGAAATGAGGAAGTCTTTGTTTTCCTGCCAAAGTGGATAAAATTATAAAATTCAGTACATATAGAAGCTGAAATAGAGAGACAGACAGTATTTCTGCTATAAGGTTTATTTATTTCTATGTCTGTTCAGTCATGAACCGAGGTAGCGCAGTGGTTAGAGTGCAGCACTGCAGGCTACTTCAGCTGACTGCTAGCTGCAGTTCGGCGGTTCAAATCTCACCGGCTCAAGGTTGACTCAGCCTTCCATCCTTCTGAGGTGGGTAAAATGAGGACCCAGATTGTTGGGGGCAATATGCTAACTCTGTAAACCGCTTAGAGAGGGCTGTAAAGCACTATGAAGCGGTATATAAGTCTAAGTGCTATTGCTATTAGGGGCTTTATGAATGCTATGTAGTGTAGCTGCTAAAGATTCTGTGTCTGTTAGAGCCACAGCAACATTGTATTTTTTTATAATTATTTTCTCAGTGCAAGTAATCTCATTGAACCTGTTTGGATATCTTTAAAATAGGATTTGAGCTAGGTGAAAATTAGATTGAAAAGTATAAGAAATAAGATGCTCTTAATCTTTTCAGATGTGTATGTAGCTTCTCATTTATTGTGCGCCATGGCAAGAGCTTAACCCCAGTCTCTCAAAAAGTTTGGATCACAGTTAAGTCATATGACTGGGCCCCTGGGAAACTCCAAATGCAATTCAAACCTGGTAGCATCAGTCGCTAGTCCAGGATCATCTGCACAAATAGCATCTCCTCAAGACCTCCCTTGGTCCAGCTCATGATTCTCTTTGGAACAGGCCTTACATTTTGCAAGTCTGGTTTATCACCACAGATGTCTCCATTGGCAGCATGAGGGAAATATTTAGTAAATTAACCCATAAAATCTGCAAGCTCCACATGGTGATAATACACAGCGTTTGCAAACAAGTTCTCTCTGTCTCTCTGTCTCTGTCTCTGTCTCTGTCTCTGTCTCTGTCTCTCTCTCTCTCTCTCACACACACACACACACACAACACACATACTCTTCTCTGTTTTAGAAAGCTGTTCAGGAAAAAGTCTAGTTTTGTGCATCTGTGGAGAAAAAGCTGTGTACTATCTTCACAGATATATAAACAGCAGGATTTTAAAGAGTCTTGCTGCTTGCTAGGATAAAGCACCTGGAAACCCAAAAGAGCGTTATTGAAGCATAGAACATAGTATAATAGGGGTGGAAAGGACCTTGGAGGCCTTCTAGTCCAATCCACTGCTCAAGCAGAAGGCCCTATATCATTTCAGACACATGGTTGTCCAGTCTCTTTTGAAAGCCTCCAGTGATGGAGCACCCACAACTTCTGAAGGCAAGCTATTCCATTGGTTGATTGGTCTACCCATTAGGAATTTTCTCCTTAGTTCTAGGTTGCTTCTCTCCTTGGTTAATTTCTATCCATTGTTTCTTGTCTTGCCTTTTGGTGCTTTGGAAAATAGTTTGATCACCTCGTCTTTATAGGAGCCCCACAAATATTGGAACACTACTATCATGTCTCCCCCTAATCCTTTTCTTTAGACTAGACATACCCAATTCCTATAACAGTTCTTTGTAGGTTTTAGCCTCCAAGTTTCACCTAGTCTGTATCTATACAATTGGTTTTCCTTGCCTAAGTGTAAAACCTTACTGTTATCTATGTTGAATTTCATTTTGTTAGATAGGGTTCAGTGTTCAAGGGGTGTGGTTATTCCTGCCAGCTTAGTGTCATTTGCAAATTTGATGATGTTAGATTTGTGCAGGAATGAATAGACGAGACGTAGGAACAATTCAACACCTTTTATTTGAGTAGGCTGGAACTGATACGGACTGCCGGCTGGCGGCAGGGAAGCCGCTTTTAAGGGCTTCCCTGCAGTCTGCTGGCCACTGACAGCCATTTACTTTTCCCGCCGCTAGATTAGCCAATCAGCGGGGGGTATGCAAATACGCACTCCGTGCGTCAGAACATAACACCCCTCCCCTCTTAGTTCAGCAAACGTCCAATCAGAAATCGATGTAGGTAACGTAGTCACACAAGTAGGCGGGTCGCCGTATAGTCCTACTGGGCCTGCGCGATTCAGTCTCTCTGGAGTCCTCAACTGGTGCGGACATGGGTTGTGTTGCTCCGGCTCCGTCTGGTGGAAGTATCTGGAACTGGCCTCCAGGCGTGGCGGCTGAAGTCTCGGAGTCTTCGTCCTCCGGTCCTGAGTGACTTTGCTGGACATCGGCGCCTGCAAGTAAGTGGTCACGTTCTCTCTCCGGGCTTGAGAATAGGGCTCTTGGTTGTCTTGCAGTTAGGGCCTGGTTTTCGCCGTTGGTGTCGGACTGGCTCGCATTGTATTGCTCTTGACTTTCTGTTGGCATTCTCATGGACGATTCAGTTGCCGGCTGCCGAAGCCAGGAGTCTCCCATTCTGCTTCTGAACTGGTTGATGTATCGCCTCCATACGCAGCCATCGTCCAGCCTGATCTTATAAGATTTTGGTCCGGTAATTTCTATCACCGTTGCTTTCCATTTGGGATCCCCTGAAAAATTCTGTGCAAACACTAGCTCGTCGGTAGCCAGTGTCCGGGTTGGCTTCTTGGAGTCCAGAGGTTTCTCCGGGTTGTATGTGGGGTTCAGTCTGTCCAGTTGGGACCTCAGTTTCTGTCCCATTAGCATTTAGGCAGGGCTCTGGTTCGTGGCCGCGCACGGGGTAATGTGTTGTGCCAATAAGAATTGGTCAATCCGTTCCTGCCAATTCCCCGGGCCCATTCTAGTGAGCATCTCCTTGGTCATTCTTTACCATCCTCTCCACTTGGCCATTGCTAGCCGGACAGAAGGGCAAGACGAGTACGTGCTTTATGCCGAGGTCAGCTAAGAACGTTTCCATGTGGCGAGCTGTTAGTTGAGGGCCATTGTCTGACACCAGGATGTCTGGTAACCCATGGGTCGTGAATAGTTTCCTCAACGCTCGGATGGTGGTTTCTGTTGTGGATGTGGGCATGCTGACTACCTCTAACCATTTAGAATAGGCATCCACCACTATTACGAAGGTTTGTCCTGCCATAGGACCCGCAAAGTCTATGTGGACTCCTGACCACGGTGCCGCCGGTGTCTCCCATTCTAAGGGACTGGTTCGTGGTGCAGCCGGTCGGGTCTCTTGACATGGTTGGCAAGTCGCTACCCATTCGGTTATGTCCTGGTGTAATTGGGGCCACCACAGGTAGCTCCTTGCTAGTGCCTTCATGCGCACTATCCCTGGGTGCCCTATGTGCAAAGTCCTGATTACTCTTCGCCTTAGGCTCTCTGGCACAACAACTCGCTCCCCCTACAATAGGCAGCCTTTTAGGACAGATAGTTCCATTTGTTTATTTTTAAACTTTTTAGTTTCCTCACTTTCTTCCTCCTGTGGCCACCCCCTCAACACCCAGTTCAGTACTTTGGAGAGCACCTTGTCTTTGGCTGTGTGCTCCGCGATGTCTCGGGATGTGACCGGGCTGGTTCGCTCTATGTCGACAAGTAATATTTCGACCACAGGAGCGGGGACTTCTACTAGGTCTGGGTCTGGGCAGCGGCTGAGGGCATCGGCATGCCCAATGCTTTTCCCTGGTTGGTGGGTCAGCGTGTAGCTGTATCGAGACAAGAAGATGGACCAGCGGGTCAACCTGGGTGACATGTAGTGAGGTGTCTGGTTGTTGCCTGCCAGTAGACCTAATAGAGGCTTGTGGTCTGTTATTAGTTCGAATTTTCGGCCGTAAAGGTATTCATAGAAGCACTTGATGCTGGTCACTGCTGCAAGCGCTTCCTTGTCCAATTGGCTGTAATTTCGTTCAGCCGGTGATAGGGTTTTGGAATAAAAGGCGATGGGTGCTTCTGAGCCATTGGGCAGTTTGTGGCTGAGGACCGCCCCCACTCTGAAAGGCGAGGCATCACATGTTAATAGTAGGGGGAGGGTCTCACTGTACTGCATTAGTACACTGTTTGATGATAGTAGGTCCTTTACGGCAGCAAACACGGTGGCCTCTCTTTGTCCCCATGTCCACGTGGCCGTCTTCCCCAGGAGTCTGTGCAGAGACTCAGCAACGGTCGCCTTCTGTTTAAAAAAAATGGCATAGAAATTTAGCAGTCCAAGAAATGCCTGCAGTTCTGCCTTATTTTGGGAGGTTGGTGCTTCCTTGATGGCTTTAATTTTTTTCTCTGTTGGGCGAATGCCAGACCCGTCGATGAGGAACCCCAGGAATTCGATGCTCGTGACCCCAATCTTACACTTGTCCTTTTTAACTTTGAGCCCCCGTTCTTGGAACTGCTCTAGAACTTGTCGCAGTCTGTGGATTAGTTGTTTTTCTGAGTCCCCCGAGATGAGGACATCATCAAAATAGGGGACAACCCCGGGGATGCCATGTAGCATTTGTTCCAGTAGACATTGGAACACTCCCGGGGCCACACTGATCCCAAATTGAAGGCGGGTACATTTGAAAGCCCCTCTGTGAGTGACTATCGTTTGGGCTTCAGCTGTGGCTGTGTCTACAGGTAGCTGCTGATACGCCTGGGCCAGATCTAGTTTTGCGAAGATCTTCCCGTTGCCCAGCGAGTGTAATAGGTGCTGCACAACTGGCACCGGGTATGCGTTAGGCTGCAGGGCTTTATTGGTGGTCCCTTTGTAGTCAGCGCAAACGCAAACGCAAATGGACCCGTCCGGCTTCATAGGAGTGACTATGGGGGGTCTCCCATTTAGCATGTTCTACGGGCTCCAAGATCCCTTGGGCTATTATCTTATCAAGTTGCTCATCGACCTTCGGCCTGAGTGCAAACGGGACCCTGCGAGGTTTTAGTCTGATGGGGGTTACACTGGGGTCTAGGTTAAATGATATGGGTTTGCCCTTATATTTACCTAGACTCCCATCGAAGATGGTCTGGAAGTCTGCTAGGAGTTCGTCCAGCTTGTCTCCTCTGATTTGGTGTAGCCCGGTGATGCCGATGTTGAGAGGCTTGAGCCATTCCACCCCCATCAGAGTCGGTCTGTGTCCTTCCACTATTGTTAGGGGCAGCTTCCCAGTGAAGTCCTTGAATGCGATCGGAATTTCTGCTCAGCCGAGGACTTGTATCGGGTTTCCGTGGAAGTCGGTCAGGCGGATGTTCTGAGGTTGTAGTTGTCGCCGCATGAAGGTGGGCAGGAACTGTTTCAGGGTTCCCCATGCCATAATGGTGAATACCGAGCCGGTGTCCAGCTCCATGTCGCATGGCAGTCCTTCAATGGTCATGGTCACTATGAACTTTTCCCCGTGACTGGTATTGGCGTGGCCCACAGTGATGTGGTAGCTGCCCCTAGCGTCTTGGGAACTGTAGTCATCTCTTCGTCTGCCCCTTTGTGCCCCTTGGCGGTTTTGGTTTTGTCTCCCTGGTCCCATGGTTGGTCTGGGAGGGAGGGGGGCCGGCTGGCTTTGGGACGGCTGGGTGGCCCTACAAGCTTCAGCTATATGGCCGCGCTTTTGGCAGCGGCGGCAAATAGCCTCTCTAAATTTACAGGCAGCTCTGGTGTGGTTTCCTAGGCAGCCGGAACAACGGGGCTGCCTTCGATCCAAGTCTCTGGGGCTTACCCGCCTGTCCTGTTGGATCCAGTAGACGTGGTCATTGTCATCTTCGTCGTAGTCTACTTCTGCTTCTGGAACCTCTGTCTGCCAGTCCATTTGCCTTTGCGCGTGATGGACTCCGCTGGTTTTCCGGACGGTGGTTGCAGAGGTGTCCGAGGATTCGGCGGCTCTGGCTTCTTCGACCATGTCCTTGAAGTTGGTGCCCCTCCAGATTAGGAGTTTTTTCTGTAGGTTGAGGTTCCTCATACCTAGGATGACCTACCTCCGGGTTGATGAATTCGCATTTTGAGGCGATCTCCCAGAGGCTGGCAATGAATTCGTTGACTGTCTCCCCTTCGTTTTGGCGCTGGTGATAGAATTCATTCCTGTGCACCATCGGGGTATCGGAGGGGGCAAAATGTTCCTTCAAAGCCGTTTGTAGCATGGACCAGGATATGGATTCGATATCTGTGGGTGCCACCAAGGTTTCTGCCAGCTTGTAGGTCTTGGGACTGCAGTATGTGAGGAGGAGTGCCCTCTTCCTGTTGTCTGGCAAATCCTGGAAATTATTCGCTTCCAGGAACATGCGGAATCTGGACATATATGTTCTCCATTCTTTGGTTTGTGGGTTGAAGAATGCCGGTGCTGGAGATTGCTGTTGTGCCATCCTGTTGAGTTGGCCGATGCAGGTCAGAACGTGCTTAAGATGGCCGCGGATCGCCACGAGGTGACTTTTGGCCTGTTGTCTGCTTCCACACCTTTCGTCGCCAGTGTTAGATTTGCGCGGGAATGAATAGACGAGACGTAGGAACAATTCAGCACCTTTTATTTGAGTAGGCTGGAACTGATACGGACTGCCGGCTGGCGGCAGGGAAGCCGCTTTTAAGGGCTTCCCTGCAGTCTGCTGGCCACTGACAGCCATTTACTTTTCCTGCCACTAGATTAGCCAATCAGCGGCGGGTATGCAAATACGCACTCCGTGCGTCAGAACGTAACAGATGAGTTCCCTTCTATTCCCTCATCTAGATCATTTATGAAGATATTCAAGAGTACTGGACCTGAAACAGAACCTTGGGATACCCCACTGCTTACTTTCCTCCATGAGGATGTAGTTCCATTAAGGACTACGTTGAGTATAATTTCTCTGCTAGTTACAAACCCATCAGATTGTGGTGCTGTCTATCCCATATTTTTCTAGTTTCACAAGAAGTTGGTTGTGATCTACTTTATCAAATGCTTTACTGAAATCTAAGTATACTATGTCCACAGCATTTTGATTATCTGCTAATTTAATCACTTTGTCAAAGAATGAAATAAGATTTATTTGGCATGATCTGTTTTTGATGAACCCATATTGGCTACTGGTTATAACTTTGTTTGTTTCTAGGTGTTCGTAGATTTGTTGCTTGAATATCTTTTTCAACATTATGGGTTCCCATCTAGATCTCCCTATTTATGTTATGCATGCTCCACCCTTATTTCCCTTACTAGCAAATAGCACAGATGGTCATGAAGCAGACGACCTATTACCTTGGCGTTGAGGTCCAGAGGCGCAAGCCCAATACTAAATAAGATATTGTCCAAATGTATTTCTGAGTATTTATACAGCTCTTTATTTTTGTTAGCTGTCCTCTGTTCTTTAAAACAGAAAAAGCCCCAGTGTTTGAACAGGAATTCAATGGTAAGATTTCCTTGGTTGCTAATGGCATTTTAGTTGTATAAAAAACAAATAGGGTATGGTGAAGATGAGAGGGACAAGTATCATTCAGGTTTCAAGGCCAGTAAAGTCAATGCTAATCTGCAGGTTTATAGGCTGGCTTCTCACTAAACCATAATGTGGTTTGTCTGGTGTTTAGCTTAGTAAATTGCTTTTGTATGGCACATGAATCCTGTTGTGTTTGTGATAAACCTAGGCTGAGTTTTTATTGTCAGCTGTAGATGCTCACCAATTAATTGCTTAATAATAGGGGAGCTTGGTGTGTGAACGTAATATTTGTGTTTAAATTAGTTGTCTAATCTTGCAGTTGCTGTGAGGATTTTGTGTCTTACAAAATAGAATCAGAAGCATCATAAGGACCTGCTTTATACTGTAATTTAGTTTGCCAAGCACTAGTGTGAAAGCTCCAAAATTCACAATGTTTCCCTGTCTTTATTTTTCTGGCATTCACCTATTCTCCAAAAATGCTTGAAGATTTCACCTGTTCTGAAATCTGTGATCTCTTTGAATATCTTGGTATATAATCTAACTGGCTTGGAGGTTTAATTCTTTTGCAATAAGACTACTAAATCCAGAGTTTATAAATCCAAATGAGAACTAGATGGAAAGAAAGAGATACATTTAAGGTATGATCTGAATTTCTGCAACCTAGATTTGACACCCCCCCCAATTAAAATATTGCATTGTCTTATTCCCACTATCTTACTACTCTACATTATCTCTGTGAAAAGTTTTATTCCCCCTCTTCATGAAATTATTATCCAATGATTTTTATCTGCAATGTGACCTATGGCACCTTGTCACAAAATCACTTTAGTGTTTTGGTCCATCAGCTTGTTCCTAAATCTCACCTGGCTCTAATGTCTATATTTAATGAAAATATCAATCCTCTAGGGACCTCTCTGGGAAAAACATTACAAGTGATGAGATTAGAGTGTTAAGGAAGGAAAATTGTACAGAATTCCTCTACATGCAGAAAGCCCCAGTGGCAATTGTCAGTATTTTCAGGAAGGGCTGGAATAGTCAGTCTTAGAAACCTGAAAGGCTGCTACCAGTTGACCTGGTAGCAGTACATGGCGTAATGGCCAGACTCAGTGGCTGATTGTTTGTGGCATAACACTATGTGTGGACTCCTAAGTATGGCCTCATGTAGCTTTGCAAATCAAAGTTAGCTGCAGTTTGTCATTTTAGGTAAACCATTGTTTATGACTTAGTGTTAATGCACGAACCACATCTCTACGGCTTGCTGAACCGATCATGATGTGTGAACTCAGTCACTATAAAGTCATGCTTAGTTCCCAAATTCAACTTGGGCTGCTAAAACTTGTATCTGACCCCTTGGACACCAACAATGCAAATGTACAATTACCAATCCCAGGATAAATGCAGCTTGCTGTGCTCCTGATCTGTTCCGAAAGAAATTAGAAAGAAAAAGAGATGATAGTGATGAAATTGGGAAAAACAGCAAGAAGAAAAGGATGTTGAATAGTGATAAATTACTACCACAACAGAGAAGATGCTGGAAAATGAGAGAGGGAGAGGGAGACTTACTATTCTATGCATGCTTCCTTGGGAGAATAAACTCACTGAGCTCAGAAGTGCATAAAGGAGGGTTGCCATTTTATGCGTATTTGCTTAGAAGTTTGACTCATTCATCACAGAGGGTCTCGGTCTAAAAACACGCGCATTAAATCTGGTTGTACATCTGCGATGCTACGTGCGATTTTACTTGGAAATGACCCTATTATGCTCAGGGGAACTATGGAAAAAACAAGCATGCGCTTCACTTTGTTTCTGCCGTGCACACCCAGCCCTACTCTAGTCCCCGCCTCGCTTCCTGAACAAGGAGACGGTGGGCGTATTGGATCCACTGACGAAAAGTCAGGCGGGCAGGTCTTTCTAGGTGGAGCCATCGATTCTGTTTTCCATTCCGCGTTTTCCAACTCAGCATACTAAGTTAGATCCAGCTAGCGTTAACCTCCAGCTCCGGGTTTTGCAGGCGGCCTACAGCTGTTTAGCGCATCTGGTCAGCCGCGCCTTCTCCTTCTCCTCGTCTTCCTCGTGTAGGCACACCACTAGCTGCTAGTACCCAAGAAGCTGCCATGTCCGGAGAAGAAACTGTCGGGGAAGATGCCGGAGCCCCTCAAACCAGCACTGTTGCTCCTCCCGCAGAGCAGCAGCAGAACGAAGAAGCAGTGGCGGAGGCAACAGCGACCGGCGGGGAGGGAAAAGCTGCTGAAGGGACGTCGGAGGAGGCTCCCGCCGTTTCTACCAGTACCGCTGCTGCTGGTCGCCAGTATAAAGCACTGGTGCTCACCGGCTTTGGTGGTTACGAGAAGGTGAAGGTGCAGATTCGGCAGCTGCCTCAAGCGGAACCCAGTCCGGGCGCTGGCCAAGTTTGCGTGCAGGTCCGGGCCTGCGGGCTCAACTTTGCTGACCTGCTGGCTCGCCAAGGGCTCTACGAGAGGCTTCCCTCGCCGCCCGTTAGCCCTGGCATGGAGGCGGCGGGAATCGTCCTGGCCGTGGGCGAGGGCGTCTCCAGCCCAAAGGTGGGTAAAGAGCTCTCGGCGGCGCACAACGGACGGAGGCCACCACGCCTTGGCCAGCCCGTCTGGAGGATTCAGATGCGGGGAGTGGCTGGCAGCAATTTTTGCTCCGCGGCGGCGAATAACGGGCTGCCCATACTAATCGGAAGTGATTGGGAGGCAGAGAGATGGATGGTGGGCGTAGCCACTATCCCGATATTTGGGTGCAAGAAAATGGGTGGGGTACCTCGAGGCGGTCGGGAAACGGCCTGCAGTGTTGGGAAGACCCAGACTTGAGGTTCTAAGGGTGTGTGTGTGTGTGTGAGAGAGAGAGTGAGTGAGAGAGAGAGAGAGAGAGAAATCCTAAATGTGAGTTGTGAAGAAAGAAAATGTGTAAAGCTGACTAAGGGCCCCACCCTGTGGATCAAGGCGTGGAGCAAGGATAATAGTATCTTTTTCCCTGTAACTGGCAGAAAAGTGGGTGTGGATCTGCTTGCTAAGACAATGAGATGTCAGACTCCTCAGCCAGCCAGCATTCTCTTGGCCACCTTGCTAAACTAGTGCCAAACAGAAGTGAGGGAAGGATTCAGAAGAGCGAATTCTAGGATCTCTCCTGCTAAAGGCTGGGAAGTGGGTGATGGTTACTATGGGAGGCAGGGCTTTAAGACATTTTTGGAAACTGACCAATCATTGATGATCACCAGGACATTTTGCTCCCTCAAGGGGATGGGGTTTTGTCCCTGGCTTCCCTTGGCCTCAAGCTTAATCCTTTGAAGGTACTTGGGGCCCCCAGGGATGTTGGGTAGAGAAGACCTACTTCATTCCTCATCTCAGCCACTGAAGGTGAGTAGGGCTTATCCTAGAAAGGGATTCAAAAGCTTTTTGAAATACAAATCCAGCCGAAGCCCTGCTGCAACAGTGACCTTTTGCCCAACCCACTCCCAAGCCTGGAGCTCTCAGCCTTGCCCAAAAGGGTGGGATGCAGTGGGCGGAGCTGTGGATCCTTGACTTAAGAGAGCCCTTCTCAGCCTGGTTAGGAAACAGGAAATGGCCTGCCAGTGAGATCAGGATGCAGGTTTTCACATTCCTTATTTGTAGAATTTTTTATTTCTAGCATCAATATCTTTTCCTTCTTGGTCTTCTCGCAAGCTATAGTGATGCTTTCTTCCCAAGAGTTTAATCTCTGGATTGTTTTTCAGTGCCTCTGTTCAACCTTGAAACACATGGAAATATTTACACACATATTCACTCACTCATTCACTCATTAGAAATTGCATAGACTATTCCACTCTGGGAGGTTCCCCTTGTTCACTCTGGGAGGAATTCAAGGATTACAACTGTGTCTACATCTTCCACATCTGCTCCCCCCTCCTTTTCTTTTGGGGGCATCCCCAGTCATTAAGCTGAAGCTTAATGTGCTTTCACTGTACTTCTTATCTGAGTTCACAAATCATGTGTTGTAAAACAAGCTTGAAGCATATCTAATCTGCTTTAAATGGGGGTGGGTGGAGTAAAGAAAACTGGACTTGGCCCCTGTTTCTGCTTTAACCCAAGGGCAATTGCAAAGATTCTAAGGTTTTTTTTAAAGCCACTGATTAATTAAATAAGATGGCGTGGCGGTGGGGAATCTCTGTTCTATGGCCTCTCTTCTTAGTCATTTTTGCCTCGTAACAACCCTTTGATGAGTCTGGATATGCCAAAAAGTAATACCTGGACAGGTACATTATTCTGATAGGTACAAGGTCAATTGTGAACTGGTGTTCCTGGTTCTTGTCTATTTTCTATATTTTCATATTGGGCAAATGTAGATCATGCCTAAGAAATTTCACAACCGTACTACCTTCCTCCTATCAATGTTTGAAATATATCCCTGAATATCTCTTTAAACACAAATCTATTTCCATTCATTAACTTTTGAAGCTTGACTTTCTAAACAGTTTACATGTTAAGAACCTGGCAATGCATGCATTTATTGGTGTAGACTTGTTCCCAGGCAGAGTCAAATAAACAAATTAAAATCAGATCTAGTATTGAAGAATTAAGTCTGCTTTTCTTCACAAATCAGTGTTAATAAAATTTAATGATTGCTTTACATAGATTATGTACAGAATGATCAACCGACAGTGTTTAAGAAGGACTGGATTTCATAAGGGGTGGGGTTTTTTTTGGCAGGAAGACATTTCACGAGCAGCTATTTTCTTTGCAGTTAACTAAGACCTGTCATCAATCTTACCCTTGAAATAAGAAAATTATTTTGGTGGTTTCTGTTCAGAACTTGAAAAGCTTCAATCTATCTCACAACTATTTAACTGGCAGGGATTCTACACAAAGGTCCTGTCTCATTCTATTGTTCTCTATTGAGCAGGATATTAACGGAGATTTGTAAGAAGAAGATGTGGCATTTCAACCTATTTGGTAGAACAAGACTGACACAGAACAAAGGCTGGACGTACTAATATGACACTCCTAGATATCTTTCAAATTATCTACTAATGATAATCCTGATTGGGACTAAGATTTATAATTGGATAAATCTGGAAATGCCAGTTTGGGGAATTTCTAAAATGTTTGATCTGTATATTTTTTTTAAATGGCAAGGTTTTAAAATTTTGTTTCACTTGCAAGAGAAGGGAACAATCCCATGGAATATTCCAGTCAAACTAAATTGGATCAGAACATTAAAATATTACTGAAGCTGACTTGTTTGGGGTGGCAACTTGTAATGGTGGTGTGAAGGGCACAACTCAGCCTAACAACCTGTTGAAAGGCTATAGGGATGTTTCTGGTAATGGAATGATATTGCACTGAAAAAAAATTCAGATTCTTTTTCATGGCTTTGGAGATGGCTAAAACAGCAGCAAATGCCTGTCATTTCTGTCTTTTACCACCTCCATACTCTCCACAATGGTCTAAAATATATTGCTAATATTAATTCATTTTGCTGCTAAAATTTGGCAGTGTGATTTTAGTGTGTATGTGTTTTTCTGAATTAGGGGTGTAGTTAAGGGTAGAGAAGGGAGTATTTTACCTTTCAGGGGCTTCATACTCCCATTACAACTCTTTTCAAAAGAAAATAAAAGAAAATTCCTTAATGATTTTTGCTGCCAAATTTCATATAGTGTGTAATCTTCAGGGGGAGGGGGTTGTGGGAAAGGATTAAGAGTCAAAATGAGAGTGGTTGGCTTGCCATTTCTGTCCTCATTTTTTTTTTAAAAAAAGTACAAATTTCAAAAAGAAAATTCAGTTGCATTGCCACCAAATTTCAGCAGCACAATCCTAGGATGTTTAGAAGCTGTGTCTTGCTAGTTAGCTACTTACTATACATTCTGAAATCTTTGGCAATCTAATTTATTTTCTAGACATATTTGTATTTGTATGTATGTAGACATCATGAAATTAAGGTAACTAGAAGCTTTTCAATCAAAGTATTAGTTGCATCAAGTTAAAGTATAAATGCCTCCAGTGAAATGCATCATGTTAAATACAGGACCAGTCTTTATCCTGCTGCTTTTTTGCTGTGTGGGATTTCAGGTTTGCACCAGTGGTGAAATCCATTTTTTTTTTACTACGGGTTCGGTGGGTGTGGCTTGGTGGGCGTGGTGTGGCTTGGTGGGCGTGGCTTGGTGGGCGTGGCAGGGGAAGGATACTGCAAAATCTCCATTCCCTCCCCACTCCAGGGGAAGGATACTGAAAAATCCCCATTCCCTCCCCACTCTGGGGCAAGCCAGAGGTGGTATTTGCCGGTTCTCCAAACTACTCAAAATTTCCGCTACCGGTTCTCCGAACTACTCAAAATTTCCGCTACCGGTTCTCCAGAATCTGTCAGAACCTACTGGATTTCACCCCTGGTTTGCACCCTCCAAACCATGCCTGCTATGGAGTTCATAGATCAAACGCAGAGAGATTATTGGAGTATGTAGGAAGAGTCACATAATACATCAATTTATGAAAGCAATCACATCTTTTTCTGGAATCATACAACCACTTCCTTAACCTCTCATTGCAGCAGAATCGAAGAAGGAAACCGTGGCGAGTTTAAGCAGCTGCTAACGGGATATGTGTACTATGTATGCTTTGAAGCACTTTCCCCCCTTCTGGTCTAAAGTGCTGCAAAACCCTAATGTTGTCCTTATCATTCCAGACAAGCTAGAAAACTGTCTTGTATATTTGGATGGATTGTCCAATGAAGAACGTCCTACCTGTTAACGACTACTTTAATTTCAACCGCAATAACACTAGGGCTATCAATAGATTCAAACTAAATGTAATCCGCTCTACTCTTGATTGCAGAAAATACGACTTCTGCAATAGAGTAGTAAATGTCTGGAATACTTCACCTGATCCTGTTGTTAGTTTCTCTAACCCCCATACCTTTTACCTTAAACTGTCTACCGTGGACCTTACATGTTTCTTAAGAGGTCCCTAAGGGGCGTGCATAAGCGCACCAGCGTGCCTACCGTCCCTGTCCTATTGTACCCATTTGTATGTACTCATTTTATGTGTTTATGGCTATGTTTTGCTTCTTTATATTCATTTATTTGTGCCATTTTTTCATGTGTCCTGTTTCCTTGCACTTGTTGACAAACAAACAAGCAAACAAACAAGAACACACTTTTCAGAAAGCTCTGAGCTTAATAGGAATTTTCGGGGGGGGGGTTGTTTTTATACATTCCCTCTCTTATGTACCTAATTTTTACCACACACTGTTCTTATTAGGCATATGGTAAATAACACCGGGGGGGGGGGGGTAGTTTAGATTTAACCTAGTCTAAATCACTATTTGACTCTGGAAATAAACATGAATGGAAAACAGTCTTTGAGTTCCTCCTTTCCTACATCCCTGGCATGATTGTGAAGAGGAAATTATAAACTTCTAATTTAGATTGGTGAGATATGGTGGCCTGAATGTAGAAATGTGGTCAATATTTGGTGAAAGAAAAAAAGGTAAAGGTTTCCTATAAGTTGTGTCCAACTCTAGGGCACATTGCTCATCTCTGTTTCTTGGCAGGAGGAGCCAGCATTGTCCAAAGACAATTTCCGTGATCATGTGGCCAGCATGGCTATACACAGAAGATGCATGGAACCCTGTTATCTTCCCACCAAAGTGGTACCTATTAATCTACTTGCATTTGCATGCTTTCAAACTGCTAGGTGGGCAGTTATATTGAAAGCAAATATAGCCATAATTTACTGAATTGTTAGAAGAGTTTTTTTTTTATATAAAGGGGTAAGGGCTACTCCTCACAACCATGTTTAATTATTTATTAAATTTATTGGCAGCCCGTTTTATCACACAGTGGTAAGATGGGTGGCCAATAATATACCATAGCATCTTAACATGCACTACTCTAGTGTAGACCGTCTGGTTCTCATGTGGGACAAGTGATGGAATCAACTGGTTGTGATGTATCACTAGCCTGCAGGAAAAACAACCTTGGCATGTCCACAGCATCCTGTGGTGATGACATGGTCTGATAGTCTTGTGCCAGAAAAAAATACAAAGCCACAGATAGTTGAAGATGAATTTAGGCCTATCCCTGTGTTGAAGTGGGATAAGACAAAAGCAATGGTATGTAGACATATTGTTTAAAAATGTTTGGTGGTCTACCTTCACACTGCAGTTGAAAGAAGGTGAGAACGAGCCTCCAGTGCAGAGCTGCCACGGGCTGCCAAACTCTAGATGAGTGGTAGGTGATAGCAAAGAGATACAGAAAACCTAGTTCTAACATTCAAGGATCACCTATTTTCCAAAGCACCAGAAGGCAAGACAAGAAACGATGGAAACTAATCAAGGAGAGTTCCAAACTAGAATTAAGGATAAATTTTCTAATAGTGAGAACAATTAACCGGTGCAACAGCTTGTCTTCAGATATTGTGAGTGCTCTGTCATTCAAGGCTTTTAAAAAGAGGCTGGACAGCCACTTGTCTGAAATGGTAAGGTTTCCTGCTTGAGCAGGGGGTTGGACTAGATGACCTTGAAGGTCCCTTCCAACTCTGTTATTCTGTTCTATTAACCTACATCCCAGATATTCTGTCCCTAATATTGCATAAATACTAAACTTGTATTTTAGTCTTTAAAAGATGTGTGTAAAAGAACCTATCTTAAAATATGATAGAGAACTGTAATAGAGCAGAGACAGAACATCTTTACATGGTAAGCCAAACCATATACAGTACGTTTGAAGTTCAGAATAAATAATTTTTCCCTTAGAAAAACTAGATAATTCACAACACTGACATTGATTTCAGATTTAGGGCATGTCAAATTTTTCAACTTTCAATTTCCAGACATTAGGGATGCTCAAAAGTTGTGACATGCCTTGGGGATTGTAAAGTTATTTTGATTACTTTAATATAATTTAGATGTGCTTGGTAAGTAACTACATAAATAACATAACTTTTTAACATTTTGTTTGTTTCATATATCACAGAAATAATTGTTTCTGAAATTCCTCCAACATCGATCTGCTGCTTGCTGTGATGGTGAAGGAGGTTAGAGAAAGGATAACACGGGAGCCTCAGGGTTCCCTAAATGCATCTTTGTAGCAGTATGTGTAATTTGAGTGTAGCAAAGCCTTTTGAGAATTAAATTAAGGTATTTGTTGTTATGAGCTATGGAAAGAAATGCTAAACTACTTTTAGTTTTAACAGTGACTAATGGACTTTGCCACAGCCTGCAAATGCAGAAGAAGCTAATGCTAACAATGGTTAATCATTGTTTTCCCAATTAGCCAAGTTTTATGGACTTGCACAATGCACCGAACCATAAGCTAATCACACCAATTGTATTTGCACACATCTCTATATTAGTTGGCTCTTTTGTAGCTTGATGTTTGCAGGCAGGTTATATAGCCCAAATGCCACAGCAAAACATGGCCATCAATGATGTGCAAATCCTCCCTTTCCAGTGACATTTGCAGTGGCTGGCCAGATCTTATTTTCAATTATCTTTTCTATTTATGGGGCAAAAATACACTTGTTTATGGTCTGATTCATATGGAAGCCACTATCCAGAAGGAAAGGCTAATTCTTTTATGAGCATCTTATTTTCCAAATGGACAACACTTACCCCAAAGAAAAAGTGACAAAGAAGCCGGATAAGTAAACACTAGTAAATCGTTTATCACTATTTCTCCTTTATTCCTAGAGGCCAGAAGGAGAAGTACCGGTAATTATTGGGTTATTTGCTGTATCTGTGACATGCAGGCAGTATCATGGCTAAAAGATATTAAGATTTCAGAAGACTCCACAGTTTAATAACTATCTTTCAGATTTAGCTGATATGTCAAGGCAAGCCATAAACTGGCTTAGCATATAAGAATGTATCTAAAATCATGCTTTAGGACAGAGGTCTTCAAACTTGGCAACTTTAAGACTTGTGGACTTCAACTCCCAGAATTCTCCAGCCAGCTATGCTGGCTGGAGAATTCTGGGAGTTGAAGTCCACAAGTCTTAAAGTTGCCAAGTTTGAAGACCTCTGCTTTAGGATGAAGGTCTCCCAGCAGTCACTACCAGTCTCTGGCTACTTGAAATGAATTTTACGTGGCAATGTTAGATATCCTAAATTATTTTTCTATAGTTAGAAGAAAGGTGGAAAAAATGATAGTCACATGTAAAAAAAGTAACCAGCCTAAGGCCATGTTGTCTAGACCACCTATAAAATGTCATGATTGAGGCAAGGGCAATTGCACAATGAAATCCTCATCTGGATATATGCAATAACAACTGCAATTCAATCCAATTGTAATACATGTGTTGTATTTTGGATTTCGGATTCCCACAGAAGGAAGGAAAGTCTCGGTTAAACTGCCTGGAAAATTAATAAGTTTGACAACTGTTATTTCTACAACAAAATTTTTTTTTGACTAAATAAATGGGCATCATGCTGGGAAAACAGCAGGGGTGAAATGCTTCCAGTTCAGCCTGGTTCGGGCGTACCAGTAGTGGTGGGCGCTGGTGGTTTGGAGAACCAGTAGTGGCGGCAGCGCGAGGCTCCGCCCACCCACCCAGACGTCGCCATTTTCTTTTTTTTCATCCTCTGAGCATGCGCGAAGCCTTCTGCGCATGCGCAGAGGGTGAAAAAATGTGCGCTTCCGAACAGGAATGTAAGTAGATTTCACCACTGGAAAACAGATAGCAGATCTCAGCCAAAGTTCCCTGGCATTTAGTAATTATTTCTGCCTCCTCATTTTTTAAAGGGTAGGGTGGTCTTAATCTGGTCTTCAGAGGAAGAAGAATGGACAGATTCATTCTGGTGTATGTTTTATTGTCTTCTCTGTGCTTGCAGTCACTAATCACATTGCAAGTAGGCCTTGCAACAAAACATTGCAATATAGAAATAGCTTGTTCAAATTTTCAGTCATTGTTTCATTCCCCATCCCTTGATTTTCCATTTCTCTCTTATCCTAATTAGTCCTTGACACTGAATTTTGATATTTTATTTTTTCAGCAATATGTTTTTCCAGAACTACTGATTCTTCCTTTTCATGTAAATCTGGCTATCAAGACCAGTCCTAGAAACTGATATTGTTTTATTGTATTAAAGTTAGGTTGGAAATGTTTTGAAAGAAATCTAGTGTATCTGAGAATTCGTAGAGAGATAAATTTTTCCAAGACATACTAAATCCATTTTTTGAATCTGCTTTTATGGCTTGTAAGCAGTGGTGGGTTGCTCCCGGTTCGGCCCGGTTCTTAGAACCTGTAGTGGCGGCGGCGGGAGGCTCCGCCCATCCGCCCGAGACGCTTCTGCGCATGCAAACCAGTAGCAACGGGTTTTAGAACCCACTACTGCTTGTAAGTCTTTAAAACTTATAGATTTACAAGTTTATAAGGCAAGTGGCAAATTGTTAAGAGAAAAAAGCCATAAGTGCACTAGTGTATTTACAGGAAATAATTCTGATATTGCTTCTCAAATAATTACATTAAAATTAAAAATAATAAAGGAGATACTAGGTATGTCTATGTAGTAGGAAATGCTTTTCACAAGTTGTATTCTTCCTGGGAAAAACATCATGTAAATAATGTTTTGAACTCTCACTAAAATGAATGCAGAAACTCTTTTAAAATTCTTTTTTAAAAAATTGATGAACAGGAAAAGAAATATTGGTATTGTTCTGCATACTTCAACAATAAATAGCTGTAGAAAAGTGTCCAGTTGAAGGTAATACAACTGAATAAGGATTGAGTGCCGTTTTTCCGAATGCCTTTGCTGTATTCAATAAATCAAGTTCACGAAGTTCTTGAAAAATAGGCTTTTAAATAATGCTCGTCATTTCAGCAATAAAGCTATCATTTGAACTGTGTTTTCTTTCCATTTCAGCAGTGCTCTGTACAGTAGCTTGAAGAAAAACCGTATCTGTAGTAATAGTTCATGTTGCTGCCTTCCAGATACATTGGAACTTTAATTCCCAAATGACTAGAATAGTTGGAAATTCTGGAAATTGTAATTCTAATTTATCTGGAGGCAAATTGACATATATGACTGAAGCATACATTTTCCTTTCATAAATGTAGCAGGCCCAACCACTTTTTTCCACACCCAGTTGGAAACAAGGTAATATTCTACACCAAGGGTGGGAAGTCTGCAGCTCTTCAAAGGTTGAATTACAACTCCTGACTGATCTAGAGAGAAATGGAGGGAGTTATAATTCACTGATACCTGGAAAACCAACTTCTCAGATCTTCACCTTCATTGAAAAACTAGCAGACCCAGCACGTGGAGCTGCTCCTGGTTACTAACACAGCTCTTGAAGTAGAGATGTTACATGGGTGCACTGATACTGAGCTTGTTGCTTCCAAATGCTCTTCAACAGCAGGCCAATGCAGTAAACCTCTCGAGAGTTGACAGGGGCTTTAGGAAATGCAGCCTTACATCAATAAATTCCAACAAACTCCAAACACTGTAACTTTCATAAATGTACATAGCTAGCTACTAAACAGAGTATATGTAGCTCTGGAGTCCAACTTTCTTCATTTGGTCAAGGGTGAAATTTGCTATTTGAAGACAGCAGTTCATGAGAAGGTGAAGGATGCAAGGCCTCAGTCTTACTCTTTTTCCTGATACCAGAGCCAAATAAACACAGGATTTCCTCTCTGCAGAGGAAACGGTGGTGTTTTCTTTCGACGGGAGTTTCACGGTGAGCTGGCGGAAATCTGGAAATGTTGCCAGAAAGATGTATTGTTTGCACGGTCACCTCCAGAAACCCTTGCACCCTGCCACTGTAACGTAGCATGAGCAAGAAGCAAAACACTTATCCATGCTAGCATTCAAGCTAGATGCTTGATTGGTTTTAAGCTGGGAACTCTGGGAGTTGTGTCCATATATCTTTTAGGTTACCAATGTTGAGAAACACTGTTTTAAATCTATTTAAAACATGCAGACTTGTTTTCAAATATATATTACTAGCTGATCACATGGTTCTAGTTTAAAATACAGCAGGATCTTTTAATGGAAGAATGATCAGCTAATTTTATGATGCCTCTTTAGATAACACACCTAAGAGCGGACAGTTGCTTCTCTTGAGGAAATGCACAAGGAGTCAAATCCTTTCCCTGTGTCAATCAAATTTTCAAGGATTTTCAGGAGAAAAAGTAGATTTCTGGAATTAAAGTCTTTCTGAAAAAGATTCCAGTGAGAAACCTCAGGTCAAAGTTACTCATCTGAACCTTATATGCTTTTTCTTAATATTCAGCAATATTGACACAGTATAGACCTAGCCAAGGATTGTTCCAAAATTTGCCATCTAGTCTAGTGTACAAGCATATGCCTAACATGAAGCAGACTCTTGCGCTGACTTGTAAATGGGATGAGCCGAGGTGGCGCAGTGGTTAGAGTGCAGCACTGCAGGCTACTTCAGCTGACTGCTAGCTGCAGTTCGGCGGTTCAAATCTCACCGGCTCAAGGTTGACTCAGCCTTCCATTCTTCCGAGGTGGGTAAAATGAGGACCCAGATTGTTGGGGGCAATATGCTGACTCTGTGAACCGCTTAGAGAGGGCTGTAAAGCACTGTGAAGCGGTATATAAGTCTAACTGCTATTGCTATTGCTATGGCATCCTGTTGTTCATGGAGAAATCTCACCGTAAGAGTATAAAAGACATGGGGCAAACTTTGTATTTACAAAGGTTGCCTGGAGCTGTGCAGTGGGTAGCTTGAGATCTATCTATTTTCAAATTTAGCCTTTCATAATCCTGAATTTGTGTTGGGTGTCTTAGTTCTCACAATTATCTTTTTTTTTTTTTTTTTTTTTTTTTTTTTTTTTTTTTTTGCTAGGTTGGTGATAAGGTGATGGTTATGGCCCGGTCAGGTCTCTGGCAAGAAATTGTGACAGTCCAAGCCAATCAGACTTTTCTCATGCCGGAAGGTATGAGCTTTGAGGAAGCAGCTGCCTTTCTGGTCAATTACATCACTGCCTACATGGTTCTCTTTGATTTTGGCAATCTGCGCCCTGACCAGAGTGTCCTTGTCCACATGGCAGCAGGTAACAAAACCTGTCCTACTGTTCTTGCAGTGTATTGCTAATCTGCTTGAGGCAAAAGTCACTTCCAACATGGACCTTGAAGTCTTCTCCTGCTCTAAAATACTAATGTGTTTACACTAATATATTACATTTATAGGTAGTCCTTGATTTACAACAGATTATTTAGTGAATATTTGAAGTTACAACAGCACTGAAAAAAGTGACTTCTGACCATTTTCCACACTTATGACTGTTGCAACATCTCCATGGTCATGTGATCAAAATTCAAATGCGTGACTCATATTTATGATGGTTGCAGTGCCCCGGGGTCATGTGATCACCTTTTGCGATCTTCTGACAAGCAAAATCAAAGCCAGAGTCACTTAACAACTGTGTTACTAAGTTAACAGCTATAGTGATTTGTTTAACAACTGGGTCAAGAAAGGTCATAAGATGGGGCAGAATTCACTTAACAACTGTCTTGCTTAGCGATATAAATTTTGAGCTCAATTGTGGTCCTAAATAGAGGATTACCTGTACCGTATATCCCACCTTTCAGAGTGCTTATGTGGTGACAGTTTTTACCTCTGTTATTTTTAATTGATTATTCTGTTGGGACATTTATTTGCAAGTATTTTACTTTTTTGTGCATCTTTTTGAGAGATTTTAAGATAAAAGGTACTAACATATCTTAGATACAAGTAAAACAAGTTACATTATGAAAAAGTATCTGGCACAAGTTCATATAAATTGGATTTGTGCTACCAAAGTAACTTTATTTTTGATTCATGAGAATTCAGTTTTTGTGGTTTTTAAATTATGGTTTATGACTTAGAATGTTCTGTGAATCAGCTACTTATGGCTTATTCACTAAACATAGTTTAAAAATCAAGGGTGTACATAATCTACAGATAGTCCTTGACTTAAAACTATTCATTTAGTGACTGAAGTTATAATGGCATTGAAAAAATGTGACTTACAATCAGGTCTTGCACTTATGACTATTGCAGCATCGCCATGGTCATGTGATCAAACTTTGGGTGCTTGACATACAGCATGTATTTATGACAGTTGTGGCATCCTCTGGATTATGTCACCTTCATTTGTGACCTCCCCAGCCAGCTTCTGATAAGCCTGGTCAATGGGGGAAGCTGAATGACCACATAACTCTAACAACTGCATGAATTCACTTAGCAATCATGGCAGAAAAGATCATAACATTGGGCATGCTTAACAGTGGAAATTCTGGTCCCAGTTGTGGTTGTAAGTTGAGGACTACTTGTATAAAGTCAGCCATCATAAATTTCATGGGGAAGGGGGATTGGAAAACTATTTTCCCCCAGTCATAAATTGGGTTCATAATGGTGTTAAGTTGGATGGGCAATCTTGAATCCCCATAGCAATTTCCCTCTGAACATTCTCTCTGTGTGATTATAATGGGTAAAAACTGATGGCAAAGTTTCATCCCATTTTGAGATAGAAACATATATAAACACTGATATCCATCTTACAAAAGGCATTTAATAGTTTAAAAAAAACTCTATACACTTAGCATCACTCTTACGTGTACTTACGTGTACTGTCAAAGAATGTGGCATATGGCCCTTGGTCACAGAAACATTGCTACCTCATTCTGAGGTACAGTTTCTTTTAACTTTGGTTTGTTGAACATACCATAATGGCCGGTTTCTACATAATGTTATGGGGGAAAAATTTTATAAGGCACAATCATTGGATTTATAATATTGCATGACACAAAACTCATACATAGTTGGATAGTTTGTGGTTAGCCCATAGCCATTGTGGTTACTGTAGTTAACAATTCAGTGTATTGTGAGAACCTGGCTATTGGGTTAATTAAGCAAATCATGGCATAGAGATAAGCTTTTCTTGGTGTACATTAGGCCTCCTGATTTGGACTATTTTTTAAATAAAGCTTCCCTTATTATTTTTAATGGAATCTGATATACTGCAAAGAAAACCACCAGCCACAGTGTTTAAGCTTAATGTATTATGATTGGCTAAGCCTACCATAAGCAGCTATTTATGAGTGGACCTCAGGCACTTTAAAGTTCCAGGTATGTTACCAGCCCCCAAAGTTGCCTCTTCTTGCTTTAGTTTGTTATGTAAATACAGCCACACTGTTCGCTATATGTTTTATAAGAATGAAACGTGATATGCACCAATTGTATGGCTAAAGGTCAGAAATGATATGGGATTGATCCAATAGCAGCTGGATGTTTGTTCTTATTCCAAAAAGTTCTACTCACTCACAATCTATCCAGCTCTCGGGGATTATGGTGGGGAGATAGTCAGGACCATTAAACAGCATCAAATACCTTTCCTTGTGTTAACACTGCCTTCATGCTTTGCCTATTTTATGGTACTACTGAGAACATCTTCCACTGATTTAACTTTGATTAAGTTACATGGAAACATGTAAGTTTAGTGAGGATAACCCATGTTGACTCTTTTAATGAATGGAAAACTTCGCATTGGGGGGGGGCTTGCGGGCCGCCTTCATTCCTCACTTGACCCATTTTCCTCTCTCTCTAGGTGGTGTGGGAACTGCAGCTGTCCAACTCTGCAAAACCGTGGAAAACGTCACCATTTTTGGCACAGCATCTGCTTCCAAGCATGAGGCCCTCAAAGAGAATGGGGTGACTCACCCTATTGATTACCGGGCAGCTGATTATGTGGCTGAAGTCCGGAAAATTTCTCCCAAAGGTTAGTAGAGGCTGAAGAAAGGGTGGAACAAGACAATCTGAAATTTCCTTCATTTTCTGTGCTCCTGCTTGGGATGCTCAGGTATTATGGGAGCTGGAAAAAAGGTGCTTGATGAACTGGCATAATTTCAATGATTTATTATTTAGAGTTTTAAGTTTAACTTGCAGAGCATGACTAATCATATGAATTGAAATGAAACAAATCAGCTGAAATGTGCAGAAAAATGTCAAACAGAAAGTATGGTCAGGGTGGTGATGGTGATGATGGGATTGATGTGTCACTTCAGGTTCTTAAAAGAGACTCTCTCTCTTAGGGAAATGTTGCTCTCCAGAGTTGGCAGCCCACATGTTATTTTATGTACTTTTATTATAACTGCAGCCCAGCTTAATCAGGGCCACCTTTTTAATCAGGTTAAATAAATAACGAGTTGGGGGTGCTTTGTAGAGCTATCAATCTAAATTAATTTTTCAAGGATGGAGATTAGTGGATTCATTCAGAAATCTGCTCAGGCCATACCTTTATCAGGACCAGGGCAGTGGTGAAATCTAAAAATTTTCCCTACCGGTTCTATGGGCGTGGCTTGATGGGTGTGGCTTGGTGGTCATGTGACTGGGTGGGCATGTGGTGAAACTCACTTAACAATGCTCTTGCTTAGCAACCAAAATTTTGGGCTCAATTGTGGTCATAAGTTCGCTCGCCTTGCTCTGTCCATTCTCTGCTCTGCAGCTTGCCTGCCTGATGCATTGCGCCTCTGATCTGCCTGCCAGGTAAGCCTGCAAAGTTGCGGCCTACCTAGCTACCCCTGCCCCCCCCCCACCATCCCAGCCTGCCTTCCCTACTCCATTCCCTGCGGCCCGTGGCCCCGACATGCTTGCCTACCTTCCACGTGGCCTTCCTGGTGTCCCCGTGGCCAGCTTGCGAAAGCAGGCAAGAGAAGGCCGCGTGGAAGGCAGGCAAGCATGTTGGGGCTGGCCAGCCATGGGGAAGGGAGCTTTCAGCCTTCCTGGCAGTCACCCACGCCCGCTTGCCTTCCGAGGTTGGCGTCCAGACCGGCCCGGCCAGTGGGTGGGTGGGCGTCCCTTGGTGGAGACGCAGCTGCTGCTGCTATGGGGCTGAGGGGCGGTGCGCATGTGCAGCAGCCCCGGGACATCCGCTTGCCATCCTGGACCACCACTGCCACTGCCGCCGCCGTTCTCAGCCCCAGAGCAGCAGCAGCAGCTCCGCCAAGGGCTGCCTGCTGCTGCTCTGGGGCTGAGAGCGGCGGCGGCGGTCTGGGATGGCAAGTGGATGTCCCGGGGCTGCACATGCGGTGCGCATGTGCAGCAGCCCTGGGACATCCACTTGCCGTCCCAGATCACCGCCGCTCTCAGCCCAAGAGCAGCAGCAGCAGCTCCACCAAGCATGGCAGGGCTGCGGCCAACGGGGAAAGGGGTAGGTGAGGCAGGCTTACCAAATACGCCGGGCAGAGGATCTAAAAGGTAAGGCCGACGCTGGCAGTGGGTGGGGAGGAAGACCCGCTGCGCTCGTCCGAGGAGCTGCTTCGGAGGGACATGGCGAACCTTGCTCGCCTTTTGGGCCTGGCACACTTGGCTTCCGCGGGGCCTTTGACCGACTGACACCCACTTGCCTTCACCTCGGGTCCCGCTCCCCGCATCCAGCCCATGACAGGGGACGTGCCGCTGCCGGGCCGCCCGCCCTCCCAGAGCACTTTCTTCCTTCTTCCGCCGCCGAGAGAAAGAGAGAAAGAAAGAGAAAGAAAGAGGAAGGAAAGGGAGAGAGAGAGAGAGAGAGAGAAAAAAGAGACAGAGACAAGAAAAAAAAAAAAGACATAAAAAAACAGAAAGGAAGAGAAAGAAAGAAAGAAATAGTGGGAGGGGCCAGGCGAGGCACCCCTTGATGTGAGTGACATTGAGTTGGCCACGCCCACCCGGTCACATGACCACCAAGCCACGTCCACAGAACTGGTAGGGGAAATTTTTAGATTTCACCACCGATCAGGACTAACAAAAATATATCAAACTGGGAGCAAACTTTAAGATCCAAGTATTACTAGATTTGTTCCCTCTATGTAAGAATGGTTAACTACACTGTGTGAACATGCTTTGATGTCTAGAATGACTTCATATCTAACCTTAGGTACAATTCAGTCTTATTTGGAAACACTTTGTGGATTACAATTCTATACATGAAGTTGTGGCAAATCTGGGATATAGAGTTTATATTTCAATCTGATATGTAGTCTGCCCTACACATTATTTATAGTATTTTTCTATTGTATGTTTACACATAGCTTTTCTTTTTCCTGTCATGGTTTCAGTTTTCCCTGTTACATATTTTTACATTTCAGTAGGGACATGTTTTAGCTAGAAATGGCATATCAAATTTCTTACATTACTGTTAAGTTGTTAATGGTGTATTACAATATATTAGCCATAAGAATTAGTTATTCAATTTTTATTAGTTACCCACCCATATTTTAATGCTTATATTGGTTTTCCTTTCATCTCGCTAATTCCTATACTCTTTTAAATCAGCATTTGTATCAGCATTATTTGTTTTCCTTTTTTCTTGAAATTATTATGAAAGAAAAAAGGGAAAAATTGAAATCATAGGCAGCACCTGTAGATTTATTGGTAGATGTATAGTAAAAATAAAGAGAGTATGAAAAAATGTTATGGATGTTCTGCTTACAGATTTATGGTTGACTGAATAATAGATTTGAATAAATTATTAGTTTATATTGGAGACCGATTTAATTTTTTTTTTACCAAAACTTAACAATAAAATTAAAAGTAACTGAAATGAAAATGATTGAAACCTGATTAAACTGAAAATGTCACATGGGGGATTTTATTTCCTTTCAATTGAAATTTCCCATTAAATAATTTCTGTTTTCTTTTCCCCCTTTTCTTTTTTAGGTGTAGATGTTGTTTTGGACCCCTTAGGAGGTTCAGATACCACAAAAGGCTTTCATCTCCTGAAACCAATGGGCAAACTGGTCAGTTATGGTGAGTCACAAAGCATTCCATCAAAGGATGGTGGAATTCATCAGAAGTTGAGTCTCGGAATCTTCTAAATCCCAAAGATTAGATCTGGAATTTGAGAATAAGTGTGCCTAAATGAGATCACTTTGCAGTATCAAGAATCATTCTCTGAAATTCAAACAAAAAGTAATGATACAAGAGGTCTGGTTTTCTGGATCAAGCCAAAGCTCTAATAGTGGTTAGCTGGATGCTTTAGTGAAATTTGTTCTTTTTATTCTGCCTTTATTATTTTTACGAACAACTCAAGGTGCTGAACATATCCAACATAGCTTCCTTCTCCTACTTGCTCCACAACAACAACAACTGTGAGGTGAGATGGGCTGAGATAAAGCAAATATCCAAAGGCCACCCTGCTGGCTTTCATGCCTAAGGTGGGACTAGAACTCACAGTCTCCTGGTTTCTAACCCAGCTCCTTAACCATTTAAAAAAGTGTGTGTGTGTGTGTGTGTTTGTGTGCACTTTGGGAAAGGAAAATCTTCCCCCAAATCCCATCCTTGCAAGCTATTATTCTGCTGTTGAGATAGAAATAGACTTTCCTCTGCTTATACTGTATAGAAGGCAGGGGTAGATTGAGTTGGACTGACATATATTGGTGTAGCCTAGAATGTCCTCATCTTCTTGCAGATACTTTATTAATTAAATTATAAGGGGCATACATTCCTGATAGAAGAATGCAGTTTTGGAATGAGAATTGTAGCTTGCTCCTGTGCTGCAGTACTTTGCATTTAAAGAAAAAGCCATTTTGATTTCCGAGGCATAGTTGCCAGAGTTATTATATTGATGGATCTCAAACAGGGTATTTCTCAATTTTGTAGGTGTAGCCAACTTGCTAACAGGGCAGAGGAAGAACCTAATGGCTATGGCAAAGACCTGGTGGAATCAGTTTAGCATCAATGCCTTGCAGCTGCTTCATCTCAACAAAGCAGTTTGTGGCTACCACCTGGGCTACCTTGAGGAGGAAGTGGAGCTTTTAACTGCTGTGGTGACCAAGCTAACTGCTCTCTACAATCAGGGCAAAATCAAACCAAAGGTGGATTCTGTTTGGCCCTTTGAACAGGTGAGAATGCTTGGCCACCCAATGAGTTATTTTGTGTTCCACAATAAAAAAGTGCTGCCTTTAGTTTAATTTATTCCCCTCCAAAGAACTGACATCATTACAGACTTCAACCCTAGCAATTATCCCCAAATCCTTTGAGTGATTTCAGAATGTTAGATGTCTGCTGGCCATCTGCCATACTCTTGTCAGTTGAATGTCCAGTATATAGATCACATTCATTTGGTTGGCGTTTTAAATGCTTGAGAGAAGGCAGATTCATAAAAAAATTCTGGCAGACTCTTCAAGGGCAAAGACCACGAAAAGAAAGTATAAAAGGCAAAGTTGTGTTAAAGTTTGTGTAAAGCCTTCTTTGACTGATTTTGCATTTGGCCTTCTGATGACAGGAAGTATTTTAAAAAGTGAGTAAGCAAGTAAGTGGCCGAGTCATTTGATCAACACTCCCTCTCCCACGTGTACATACTTCTCTTTCAAGGCAGATACTACCAAAAAAACCACAAAAAACCCTCCATGTCATGTGTGACTTTAGTGAACAGTGAGTATATATTAAAAAGAGAATAATGAGTATAGCTAATTTAGAATGCACCAATTTGGGAAAGTCTGACATATATCCTTGGATGCATTCTCCTTGGTCATATTTCTTGAGGCAGAAAGAATGAAATGGTGTGGTCCTTCTTCTGATGCAGGTGATTGATGCCATGAAGCAGATGCAAGAGAAGAAGAATGTTGGGAAAGTTGTCTTGGTTCCTGAAGCTCCACCGAAGGATGAAAACAAGAAAACAGAGAATTAAAGCAAGGGGCATGGGTGAACTGTTTGACCTCAGGTTGATTTTGGGGGACTTTTTTTTAACTGCCTCCCCTCCCCCCCCACATCTGACCCTTGAGGGAAGTAGGAATGGACAGGTCTCTCACTGCTGTTAATGGAATAAGTGACTGAAGAAAAAAAAAGTGTTTTCTTGTGGTTAGTTGACCGTTTAAAGTTGAGGCAACCTTCTGAGTTTCATACAATCTTTACAGAGTGGAACTTAAAAGATTGCCACATCTCTATGAAATTATTGGTTGGTCTAGTTTAAAAAAAGAAATCCAGCACTTCTTTTGCAATCTTGATATTTTGCTCTTAAAGGAACCATATAGAGAATTATCTGAAGTGAAAAGCATACCAGGCCAAACCTATCAATTGGCAATGTCTTTGATTTCTTGATCTTAAATTTTTGAACACACTGTTCAAAAATTCCTAGCTATATTGTTTGTCTCTATGACGTCTTCTGTCCTTAGCCATCCTTACCTCACCTCTGAATACTTAATGATTAGTAAGTTTAGAGAGTGTAAAACACCCATTCTTTTAGCAGCTATTGGCAGTTGACAGTTTCCATAGAAACAAATCTTTGAATCTGCTACTTTGGAAGGGCACATTTAACAAACAGAACACACTAGATATCTTTGCAGCTGGGGGGAGATGTGAGGAAGGGAATTTTGTCTCTGGGGTATTCATTTACCTTGGTGCAACAAAGCTACCACTGCTTCCTGCAATATGAAAGTCCTCTGTGCTATCTAGGCAAAGCTCATATATCATATTTTTTGTCAAAATCTACTACGGAGAATGCAAGTATGGAAAATCAAGGAATTACCAGTGAAGGAAGCTGCAAGACTCCAAGTATGGCTTCTTTTGGAAAGAAACACTGACTGTTTCTATTTAATGGGTTATGTAGACAGACATATATTTAACAGTACTAAACAGCTGACTAGACTGTAATCTCAAAATAGTGATATCATGTTTGCCATCTCTTGCTTGTGGCTTGATATGAGGCTGCTCTAAGGATTAACTATAAAAACAACAGAGATGTTCTCAGTCAAAGATTGGAGAAATACTTTAATAACCTTATTCCCTCTTACAATTGCTGTTTAACTTCGAGACTCAAAGTATCTAGATGTGCATCTGTGCCTGTGATTTGCAAGTTACATCAAAGATGAACGTAGTTTATGCTTAAGACTCACTGCAGATTAAATATTCTCTTAATATTTTTATGCTGTAGAGGAAGGGCAACAGGACCAATTCTGTACAAGAAACAGATTGGGCAGGAAATAGTAACAGATTTTTAGATTTGTAAGATTCTGTCTTACAATTCTGTCTTGACTTGAAAAAAACCAGTTGGTCACTTTGAGAATGTTTCTGGAACTATTTCTGCGGAAGACCTTTTTTGTTGAATAGATTAAGTCTGATCCTATTTCATTCACCACCATTTCTGAAAGCTCTTCCTTGAAAATCTTCAGAGGGTTTTTGTGTATGTATGTCAGTAAATATTTTTGCTATTTTAGGAATTTGATCCTCAGAGTATTTCTCAGCACTTTGAATTATCCATTTCTAAAGTTCCTTCTCTTTCCAGGAGTGTTGCCAATCTACTTTGGGTGAGGCTGTTATCCTTCTTCATATTCCAGTAAACAAAATATCCAAGAAAAGACAAGGGTCCCAAGTTGCTTCCTTGGACTTTTCTTTTGATTCTCACAGTTAGTTATGGCAGAAAAATCCTAAATCTAATATTCTGTCTTTTATTGGCCTAGGAAAAAAAATATTTTCAGTAGATTGTATCAGCTAAGCATTTTTCTTTCTGGCAATTCTTTTTCTTTCACCCATCCGAAAGCCATCTATGAAAATGTTGAGACCAGCCCTCAATCCCCACACAAAATATATATTTGTGAGGGGTTCTTGGTGCTCTCTGAGCTTGCTTGTTTTCTTGCAGATGTTTCATTACCCTAACTAGGTAAGTTAGCACTGATGATGTTACCACGTCTGCAAGAAAACAAGCAAGCTCAGAGAGCACCAAGGAACTCTCATTTCAACCCTGAGCTACAAACACTCTCCTTTATTGATATATTTGTGAGAATTGAAACCATCTTTGACATTCTTTTGGCCCATCAGCCCTTGATTGTTCATGTTATTTAGGGGGATCCTCAGCTTACAATCTTTTGCAGAACTATGTTTATTTACCATGTCTGTTTTGTGAATAGAACATTTTCACAATTCTTGCGACAATGCCACAGCTTTTCAACCTTTAGTACTACATCTCGTTCCTGATACTTAATTGGGGGTAGTGGGGAGAGAGATTCGTTTTCTGTAAAAAAACAACAACAACAAACTGAAATGGAACCTCATACCTTCAATGTAATATAAATATTTTCTCTTCCTTCTCAAACATCCAATTGCTGAAATAGTTGCCATCTTGTGATTATGGAAACTATAAGACAATATATTTGCAAAACTCCAACTTGAGAAGTCTACTTTAAGACAGCTGTCTTCCTTATACAACCCTGTTAACCATTATGGTGAGTAACATAACAAAGGAGGCATCTAGTGCAATCACTGTGGAGAAAATCTGGCTTGGAATGCCAAACATCCATTGGATAGTTCTAAGCAAAAGATGGAAGTTCTGGAAGTGATTATTCTTGCCGTGGATCATTCCTTTCATTATTTTGTATATATTAATGCTTTGAGATTGGCGAATACATCATTTCTAGAGGCTCATACAAAGGCTACCAAGCATTTTTAAACATTATTTAATTTGCCATGTTCTTACTGAAAGATAATACAGTACAGAATACCAATTAACTCATGGGATCCTGGAACTGGGAGGAACCAAAAGGTCAGTTGCTTGAAGGAGCCGATGCTCAATGCAAATGTGATTTTTGTGAAGGTGATTCCAAATCCAAGCCATGCTAGATAAAGTTAGGACAGTTGGGGAAAATGTTGGCCCAAGAACTTCCAATGGTTTAATGTAGTATAAGGCAGATTCCTAGAATTTCATACCTTATAGAACAGTGATGGCGAACCTTTTTTTGCTCGGGTGCCAAAAGAGCGTGCACGCAAGCGATAGCGCGTGCGTGCATGCCCACACCCATAATGCAATGTCCTCCCCCCTGCGCATGTGCACACAACCCCCCCCACGTTGCCTCCCACGTGCATGCGCGCAGACCTCACTGAAGCCTCTGGACTTCTGGTAGGCCCGTTGGGCTGTTTTTCGCCCTCCCCAGGCTTCATTAAAGCCTCTGGAGCCTGTGGATGGCAAAAAATGGACCCAACGGCCCAACCGGAAGTTCAGAAATGAACTTCCGGTTGGGCCATTGGGCCGTTTTTTTTTTTTCCTCAGCTTCTGGAGGCTTTCCTGAAGCCTGGGGATGGCGAAAAAGGCC
>QLTV01002105.1:1775788-1803287 GCA_003457575.1 Thermophis baileyi
CCAGATTCCGGCACTGCTGCATGCACAAAGGCCAGCTGATTGTTGCGTGTGCATGCAAGCCAGAAACCCGGAAGAGGAACGGGCGATGCCACGTGTGCCAGGCGACATGGCTCCGCGTGCCACTTCAGGCACATGTGCCATAGGTTCGCCATCACGGTTATAGAAGGACAGCAGGCTAGTCATTTGACTCATTTAAGTCAAATTCAACTTTTCCAGTTTGAAGGCCTTCAGAGATATTGAACTTCAACTTTCAGCATTTCCAGCAGAGGGAATTTCCAGGTTCCATATCTAAAGGGCATCGGGAGGGGAAAATGCAGAGATCTGATATGCAGGAGATTCAATAGATATCAGAGACTAACCTAGAGCATGAGGCTGTAGCTCTGATTATTTGATGTGGACTTTCTTCTGCCACCTATTTTATACATATACCCTCATACCTCTTGATATTTTTACCATTTCCCAGGACCTACCAAGGTACAATTTTTTAGCTTCTGGTCTTAAGATTATAGGCCAACAGGAGTTTACAGATCCCAGCTGTATGATCAATAGAGAAAATGAGTTCCCAATTTTCTGTTATTTTAAGCACAACAGGGGAAAAGAAGTCGTGCATGATCAGCTGTGGTCTCCCAAGCTTTTACGAAATAATGGGGGAAAGGGTGGGATGGGGAGGAAATCTATTGTAAAACTTCATGGGTTTAATTGTTGGTTTGTTTTTTTTCCTCATGTCTGCCTTCTTGCTGCTGCCTGGTGCCTTACTTGGGATGGCATTCCAAAACATTTCTAACCTCATTGTTGTAAAACTGCAAGGAATAGCCTTGCCTTTAAAAGAACTTATATGCTGCATTGTTATTCCCAATTTATTGTGCCTTGTTCCGAACAGTGAGTAAGGTCTAATTCAAGAAGCCTTTGCCAATGTTGACTTGTTAAAAAAGAAGGCCCCATCCCAAGGAAACAGTTTGAAATGCACGTATGACTTCTGTTCCTTAATCAATGAGGATACTTACATAATAGGATGAGTTGTTACAGAAATGCATAATTTGTGATGTTATTAACAGATACAATGAATTCTCCTAGATACGTTCATCCTTCCTTATGAGAGCCATCAGACAATTTTTGCATAATACTGTGAAAGTGTGGTTTAAGTCTCCTGACCACTACTTCTGAACCTTAATGGCTGGAAGCTATTTTTAAATTGAGTAGATGTATGGCTTGATGAACCTCTGTCACACGATAAATATGGAGAATCTGAATTCTGTTAATAGTATAATTTGTGGAACTTCCCATTGGTTGAGAGAGAACCAACTCTTTCCTGTAGTGCCTTTGGGAAGAGATGGGCCAAGTATAGCTTTCCATGTATTTCCAAAGGCACCACAAAGGGAAAACTGTTTTTAACCTAAAGCAGCAGCAAGAGATGTCCTGTTCCCTTCCTGCAACCTTGCTCTCTCATGCTGGAATCTGACAGTTTTTAAATGTTCTTCCTGAACAGAAGAGATCTTTATCTTTGTGCTAAAGTGGATTTGTCTTACTACTACTCAGCTGTAGTTCTTTTATACAGAAAACATCAAATTTTAAAGCACTATAACTATACTCTTTGTTGCCTTGCTGATTAATACTGTAATCTTGAACTTTTCATCATCTCTTTTATTTTGCAGCTTGATTGCGTGTGTCTGTGTGAAGTGCACGCATGTATGTATTTCAGACAATGATTTTATGGGCCATTTGTAATAATAAAGCCTTTTGACCACCTCTCCCCCACTTTAAAATTAAAATCACTCGTCTTAACTAGTTAAAACAATGTGCTCAACTTCAAAGTTAAAAATGTGTGGGGGTGGGGTGAGAGGAGAAATAGGATATTTTCTATTGTGATAAAATGTTGTCCATAAAACAAAATACAACATTTATCACAAGAAATCTTTATTGATACATGTTCTTGCAGAGTTCAAGATAGTTCAAGATTTTATCATAAAACTCCAAAATGATGCTGCCTAGATTGCCATGGGTGTAGGGCTGATAGAGCAGTTTAATTGAAAAAAGTGCCATATTTCCTGCTCAGTGAGCAACACATAGCCTGAACATTATTGAAGGCCTAAAGAGTATATTTTGAAAAGCCTGTTTCTTAGGGCTGAAGTGGGTCCTCAGTGGTATGAACTAACAGCAGCCCTTTTACACAACAGCCCCCACATCTTGATCTGGCAATTAATAGCAGCTCACTTTATTTAGGGACCTCCTCAAATAAAGAAATGAAAGAGGCAAAGCTCCCTCAGGGAAATGATTTGCAATGTGCCAAAGTTAACATCGGAGCTGTCTTTAGAGAGATTTAAAAATACTTCTTGAATGAATGAAATCTCTCTCTAATTTTTATAATGTTCTCAATTATAGATAGCATAGTATGTGGTGGTGGTGGATGGAAAGTCACTCAGAGATGTCTCTCGAGATTCTCAGTCATCCAGGTCATGGTTATCCCAAAGGTGCTTTTTTTTTTTTCTCCAAAACACAACTGGACTTTCTTGGTTTTTTTCTTTGAAAATGTTTCACTTCTTATCCGAGAAACCAAGAAAATCAGTTATCTTTTGGAAAAAAGCACCTTTGGGTCACAGAGAGTAAAATACCCAGAATGTAAAATAACAAGCTTTACAATCCTTTTGTAGACCCATTCTTGTCTTTGATTATCAGGATGACTGAGTTCAACTGTCCTTCAGATTTAAACATTTCAGAATTCTGAGTTCAGAGGTAAACAAATTCTTTAAAATTTGTTTCACTTTTTTTAGTTTTCTGAAATAAAAACATTTAAAATATTTTCTCTCCATTATCATCAATTAGCTTTTCCTTTTGTTTTCAAAGTGCATTTTGCATTTTTTTAGGCTTGGCTCACGAAATCCCAAAAAGAGTATTTAATTACCACTGGGAGAGATGTTAGTAATGAAGGCTAAAGCCAAGGTAATTGTGGGTCTTTCAGAGGCAGGAAAAGCTCTCCTTTTGTCAAGGCAGGCCTGTTATTTGCATGATTGTTTTAGTGTGATGTATGCTTGAATGACATGCAGTGGTTATCCTGGCCCTGCCGAGCCAGCTGTGGAATCACCACTGTTGCCAAATAGATTTCCCCATGCTAGGGAGATACTGATGATGAAAGGCTGTTGGCAGTGAGGGCAGGCTGCACAGTCCCTTCACACCTGGTGACAGTACCTGCCCACCCCCTCTGCTTTGGTTGGTCCACAAACAGCTTTTGTGTCTTTATGGTTCAAGATGCTTTTTCAAGTCTTTATGGTGTTTGAAAAGAAGTCCTCTTCTGCTTGCGCCTGCGTGTGTGCCTGCGTGTACGTGTGTATCAACAAAGCAAATGTGCCGATGCTGTTTACAGATTCAGACATGAAATTTCTAGTCTGCCTACTGTTACCATATGCCTTATGTGTTTCTTGGGTGTTCCATTAAAAGCATAACAAAAATGAAAAAAAATTGTCCTGTGATTCTCATCTTCCTATTTTTTTTCATAGTTTGTGTGTGTGACTTTCCCAGCACATGGGAGAGTAATTTCATTATCAGGGTTTTCTGAGAGGTTCTGAGAGACCTAGGATGAAGAAGGAAATTGATATAGCTGCCTGGGATAGTTTAAACTTGTCTGATCACCCCAGTTTAAACAAAAGGGAAATTAAAATGGCAAGTGCTATATAAGAACAACTATATGTGAAGAAAGGCCTATAAGAACTGAGGAACCTGGCTTCTAAATCCGTCCCTAGTGATCATGCTGTTGGTAGCTGCTAGACATTGTAGCTTAGCAATATCTGAGTGACTACAAATTTCCTGCCCCTGACTTTGTGTGATTTGGTTTACATAACTATTTCCTGAAAACGTTAAAAAAAAATACAGCTACTGTTTGGAAGAGAAAAGGACATAACTTATTTGCCTTTGCATTCTGAACAGATCACAGTCCAACCTGGAACTTTCTAAATGCTAAATCATGTTGCAGCAGGAAGTTAAGGTCCTACTTAATTTTATTAAAATAAAATCTCTACAACATTTGTTATTCGATGCCAGCAGAAAGTGGAAAAGGTTCTGAATAAAGTGGCAAGTTTTGCACAGAAGCTTATTTGTTTGCAACTCCTGGAAATTCAGAGTTACTAGCAAGGATAACTGGAGAGAGAAATGAAGGATACTTTCTTCTTTCTTCTCCTCGGGGAGTCAGTGTCTCAAAATGTAAAATGATTCTGCTTGCGTCAGCTGCATCCAACATCACAATGTGATTTCAAGCATGATACCAAATCAGATGCATAAATGTTTCCTGTGTCTACTTGTCCTTTAAAGTAATATCTGCAGTGGGGCATGATATTTTCATTTAGAAGAAAAGCTGCTATTTTTCCCTTTTGCATAATTGCTTATGTCTACAGTTTTCACCACAATATCCAAAGGCAATTGTAGAAGTACATTTTAATTGGGGAAAAAAGTGGAGGAAACTCCCTTAGACTTTGACAAATATTATGAGGAATGTAATGATCTAAATAACTAAAACATCACAAGATGCTAGCAAGGCAACTTTAACCATGTTACAATCCTCTCGTGATTCTTTTAAACCCATGTGACGTCTATATGTACTTGCCTACAGTACTTCTCTGGAACAGCAGTCACATCAAAAATGCTTTTGTCTGAAAAAATACTTCCTGATATATCAATTATTTGCACAGAGAGAGAGAGAGAGAAGAGGAAGAGAGAGAGAGAGAGAGAGAGAGAGAGAGAGAGAGAGAGAGGTGTATTTTAAAAGGGAGGCATGCAAGTACCTGTAGATGCTGTTAAGATGGTAGAAAGCCGGGCAAATACTAGACCTACAGAGAGAAATATAGCCCTGAAAGCTGGGAAATTAAAAACCCTGTCCCCATCTGTAGAAAGCACTAATTGTTAAGTTAAAATTAAGGCTTGTGTAGATAGACCAGTTTAAAGAAAAAGTCAATATTGGATGAGTTATACTTTTAATTGCCAAAACCATTGCTGCAAAAAACAAAAGGGGGGTGGCACTTATTTCATCCTGATGCAACTTTATTAGTTGGCTAAGTAATGCTCAGTGTTATATCGAAGTCTTGCTGGATATCAATAAAGGATTAACAGTCAAGATATTTTATACCCAGAGATAACAATGGTTCAACTTTCCATTTGTTTCTGGATAAAGGCATGGGGTTGAAAATGAGGCACTAATATCCATGAAGGGCAGCATTTTTAGAAACTGAAGAAATGATGTAATATCAGACTTGATTCTTCACATAAAATAAAGGACTAGTTATAAAAATGTTGATTTTTGTGTAAGGAGTACTGTATTAGAGTATCTGCCCTCCCTCTCTATGTTTATGTGATGAATAAAAAAAATAATTTTCTCCAGATACAGTGAAATTATGGAAGTAAAAATCATCACATCTAGAAGATTTCAGATTTTAGAAATCTAAAATACATTTACAGAACAAGATATGCATATTAAATCCACCTATTGTAAATTACAAATAAAAAAACCTTTCACATGGGCAGTCCCAAACTTTTAGACCCCTTGGCATTATACAAATCAAGTGTGTTGTTAGTGACTATTAAAACTCTGTTCATTGTCTTCTTTAGCTTATAAGATTTTGGCAGGTTTTTCCTATCTCAAATATTGCAAATTATAACTCCTAGTGGCCTGTCACCATTTTGGCAAGCCACTGCTGAGAGCTGGTTCATCAACTGAAGAACCAGTTTCCCCAGTTTAAGTCTAAAGAATAATATATATTCATCATTTTTACTCAATGCATTTCATTATTTCTATTCAATAACAAAATTCTTGGAACAAATTCAAAGTCAAGGAGACTACAACATAAAGTCGCCAAAGCTAAAAAAAAATTATCCTCAATGACAGCTTAATTCTCACACAACCCTTTTTGTGTCCCCCCCCAACTTTTTCACAGAACTGAGGTGTATACATATTTAGCAATGGGCAAATATAATGGTTTCTTTCAAATCAATGTGTGAAAATTAATACTACTGTGAAATATTTTGTCCTTCCTTCGATGAAACACATAACATCTTTTATTTTTCCAGAATCTATTGGTGGCTAACAGCTAGGATTCCAATAATTTCTGCTTTCTTTTCTGCATAAAATATTTATTTTAAAATATAAAATTAGTGGACCAACGAAATGCAATGGACATAGTATACTTGGATTTCAGTAAAGCATTTGACAAAGTAGACCACAACCTCCTTAGTAAGGTAGATAAATGTGGGATAAACAGCATCACTGGATGGATTTGTAACTGGCTGACAAACCTTACTCAATGTGTAGTCCTTAATGGAACGACATCCACATGGAGGGAAGGAAGCAGTGGGGTACCCCAAAGTTCTGTTTTAGGCCCAGTACTCTTCAATATCTTCACAAATGGTTAAAATGAAGAAATAAAAAGGGAACTCATCAAATCTGCAGACAATACTAAGTTGGCAGGAATAGCCAACACCCCAGATGATAGGTTCAAGATCCATCTGGATCTTGATAGACTTGAATACTGGGCCCTATCTAACAAAATGAAATTCAGTGTAGAGAAAAGTAAGGTCTTACATTTAAGAAAGAAAAACCAAAAGTACAGCTGCAGATTGGGTGAAATCTGGCTCAATACCAGTAACTGTGAGAGAGATCTTGGAGTCCTAGTGGACAATCATTTAAATATGAGCCAGCAGTATGTGGCAGCAGCCAAAAAAGCCAATGCAATCCTAGATGCATTAACAGAGGCATAGAATCAAAATCACGTGAAGTATTAGTACCGCTTTACAAAGTCTTAGTAAGACCACACCTGGAATACTGCATCCAGTTTTGGTCACTACATTATTAAAAAGGTGTTAAGATTTTGGAAATAGTACAGAGAAGAGCAACAAAGATGATTATGGGTTTGAGACTAAAACATATGATGAACTATTACAGGAATTGGGTATGGCTAGTCCAGTGAAAAGAAGGACCAGGGAAAACATGATAGTGTTCCAATATTTATGGGGCTACCACAAAGAAAAGGGGGTCAATCTATTTTCCAAAGCAGCCGAAGGCAAGACAAGGGGGGAAAAAAAGATGGAAACTAATCAAAGAGAGATCCCACCTAGAACTAAGGAAAAACATTCTGACAGTGTGAACAATCAACCAGTAGAACGGCTTGCCTTCAGAAGTTGTGGGTGCCCCATCACTGGAGACTTTTAAAAAAAGAGAATGGACTTGTTTGAAATGATTGAGCAGGGGACTAGAAGACCTCCAAGGTCCCTTCCAATTCTGATTATTCCTATTCTATTCTATTCTATTCTATTCTATTCTATTCTATTCTATTCTATTCTATTCTATTCTATTCTATTCTATTCTATTCTATTCTATTCTATTCTATTCTATTCTATTCTATTCGCTTCTTTTGAAAAGTCGCTGAGGTTACAGTAGGCCCTGTTTGTTCAACAAGCTTTGTTGGGTTGAGTTTATATAACAAGCTTAAGTGGGCTGGGGTGGAGATGTAGATGATTTGGTATGTTATGGAAACAGCTCAGCTTAATTTGTCCTGGGGTTAGAAGTAGCTGTCTTTAACTGGAAATAGTTCAGGCAGAATTGGAACAAAATCAATTTCTCCTTGGCAGCTGTATTGGATGAAAAGTGGTTCCACCGTTGACACAGAGAAGAAATCATATAAAATCTCCCTTTTATTTTTCTACTCCTTAGGAGAGAAAAGAAGCATAATTATGAAATCTATAAAGACATCCAAGATGAAAACAGACATAAAACTAGGAAAGTTTTTTGAAGAAGATCTGAATTCATAAGAAGGTTTCAACCTCAAACTGCTTTGCTAAAAATGACAATGGACAGATAGCAACTGATTCAAAAAAGATCAAAGGAATATATTGAAATTCTGTCTAGCAGAGATGTCAATACCAAGTACCTTAAAAAGTGGTTCAGCATTCCGATCATTACCAAGTGAGAAGTCTATGGGAACTAATGGACTCTCTATAGAAATATGACAAGCAACAAAAGAAGAATCAGTAAAAACCATTTCAGCAAAACTAGAGAATGAAATAGTGGCTAACGGACTGAAAGAAGTCAATCTACATGCCAGTACAAGGAAAGAAAGCTTAACAAAATGTGCAAACTATTGCATTTTATCCTTAATTTAATTTGCTAGGAAAATAATACTTAATATCATTTAATGCTGATTAGAGCCCAGGAAAATGTTCAAGTTGACTTTAGAAAAGACTAATGAGCAATAGATTTTATTCAGTTATGAACACTGAATAATTGAGAAAGCCACAAAATATCAAACATAAGTCAATATGAGCATCACTGGATTATAGAAAAACATTTGATTGTATTAACCATGCCATGCTGAGAAAATCCCTAGGAAAATGGGAATTTCATTGTCCTCAAACAAAATCAATACACAAGTCAGGAAACCCAGTTTGGATGGAACATAGTGAAACAGACTGGTTCCAGGTCAGCAAAGGAGTAAGACAAAGCTACACATTCTCCACTTATTTATTAAAACAACATTAGCATTAGATCCTCCCATGCTATGTAGCAGGGGTCCTCAGCCCCCGGTCTGTGGACTGGCACCGGTCTGTGGCATGCCAGCAACTGGGCCACACAAACAAGTGAAGCCCAACCTGCAGGATGCAGGCAGCACACAACACCATGATCCCTCCAGCCTGTGGAAAAACCTCTCTGGTGCCCAAAAGGTTGGGGGCCGCTTCTATGTAGCATATCAAGCAGCAAGGAGCCTCTAGCATTTTCGGTCTTGGGCAAGGACTTCAGCATCTTTTCATGTGATATTTAGAGTCTGTAAGTCCTCCATGAATGTTCTTCACCATGTATTTCAAGGGTGTTCTGTTGATCATTTGGAATCAGGGGTGGGGGGCAGGGGTGGGTTCTGGCTTACCTCGCTGCCGGTTCACTTCCTCATGCGCCGCGCGGGTGCATGTGCATGCGCAGTGCTAAAAACCCAGCTTCTGCGCATGCGCAGAAGCAAAAAACAAGATAGTGGTGCCTACGGCGCCACCGAGAGAGCTGGTTCGGGGGCGTGTCCAGCCGGCCATCGCTGCCGGTTCGGCGAGCAGGGGGAATTCCCTCTACCGGTTCTATAGAGCCGGTCCGAACCGGCAGGAACCCACCTCTGGTGGGGGGTCAATTTCATTGCCATCTTGGAGATTTGATTGTTCTCCATGTGAAGAATATGATCTGCAAGTTGGAGTCTTCTGCATGCAACAATGTTATGTTGTTTGCAGAAGAAACTCTTTTGGGGCACATCTAGTAATATGGTCAGAATAGTGAATCTTTAAGATTCAGTGAATGCATCTTTGTTGGTCTTTTGTTAATACTTGCTGACACATTCCAAGTCAAACACTGGAAAAAAAAACATTAACAACTTGTGCTACATTGTTGACACAATTCTGATAGACAAAAATGCAAATGATTTGCAACTTCTAGTAATTAAAGTCAAGAGCACAGTGAAAAAAAATGGGACTAAACATAAATATAAAGAAGATTAAACTAACTGCCAAAGTTACAGCAACAAGCCGTACAATTAACAATGAAGATACTGAACTGATGGATGGCTTCTGCTTTTTAGGATCAACTATCAACAGTAAAGGAACTAGCAATCCAGAAGCATCCTGCAGAGCTGGTGCAGTCCAGTAATTTTCCAAGGCCTTGGAATAGATATTCTGATTCTGAGAAGTACCGTATCTATACAAAGATCAGAATCATGCAGGCAAATGTTTTCCATGTACAGTGGCTTCATGGAAACAAAAAAATAGACTTTGAAAGAGCAGAATAGATTAAAATGTATTTACACTTGAAAATTTATGATAATATCATGAACAGCCAAGAAAACAAACAAATAGATCATAGAGCAAATCAAACAGAGTATTCACTAGGCACAAGTTATCAGCTCAAATGATCATATTTTGGAATATTACCGGTGTTTATTTCTTTATTTCTTTATTTATCAAATAAATTTAGAAACTGCCCATCTCCATCACAGAGGGAGATGATGTGAGGACCTAGCTTTCTGGGACAGGGAGAAGTGGGGGGGGGGAGGAGAGAAGAAGAGCATGATCAGTAGATAGAAGGCTTCAAATATAGCAGTGATGGGTGCACCATTGGAAAATTTGAAGGACAATCTTGAAGATAGGCCATTCTGGAGAAATATGTCTCAGCACCAACTTAATGTTATAGCATCATCATCATCATCCTCTAACCATCATAAGTAGCCATAAATATTGATTGCTAATCCTAATGACTATGTGTCTCATGACATAACGCAAGTTTGCTGTCTTGTGGCTATGTTATGAGGTTGCAATGTAGCATACTAGTATACAAAGAGGTAAGCTTTGTCACTGCCCCTGAACATCTCTGTCCAAAAGTGTTCATGTGGAGAAACGTGTATCATCATATCACAATGCAAAGGCCACTCTTTATAGACCTGTGTGCAGAGGTGGGTTGCTCCCGGTTCGGACCGGATCTATAGAACCGGTAGCGGGAATTTCCCCCTGCTTGCCGAACCGGGAGCAATGGCCGGCTGGCCACACCCACGAACCGGGTCTCTCAGCGACGCCATAGGCGGTGCCATTTTGTTTTTGGCTTCTGCGCATGTGCAGAAGCTGTTTTTTGGCACTGTGCATGCGCCCACGCAGAAGCTGGGTTTTTGGCACTGCGCATGCGCCCATGCGGCACGGGAGGAAGTGAACCGGCGATGAGGTAAGTTAGAACCCACCCCTGCCTGTGTGCAATATTATAATGCAAATATAAAAGGGAGGTCATATCAATATGTCACAATCTTTATTTCTCATTTTGGTGTCATCTTGGCTAACTAATGATGATTCTGGACATAATTGCTTTTACTTTCTCTTCAGTTTCCTATGCAATTACAAGTGCAAAAGATCAAACTTAGATAAAGATGTTTATAGTGGCTGTAAATCTCATTGAGTGAAGGAATGTGAGAGGCCAGGAACAATCTTAATTCAGAAGCTGAAGTTCCACACAAACAAACTCAAGAGCAAGGAATCAGAGCTGAGGATAATCTTGTACCAGTCCAGAGGTCAGCCAGCAATTTCAGAAAGTTAGATCAGAAGTTGGAAAGATGTTCACTAAGAGAAGTTTGATCCCTTTTTAAAGAGTCCTGACCCAAGCATACCTTTTTCTTTCTAGCAACCTCATTTAACTTCTCTGTTCTACTCATTTGATCTTTCTATGTATGCAAAGGGTGTCCAATCCCTGAGGCAGCTGACTCAGCCTACTATTATGGTTCCTGTGACAGGTGGCTTATTACCTGACTGCTCCAGATCTGCAGGCTCATCCTTCAACAGGCCCCATGGTTGCTAAGCCTCCTATGCAGACATCTGAAAGTCTGTTGAGCCTTGTATTGCAAGATCAAAACCTAGCCTGACCTGCTCCTCTCATTCAAAGTTTAACTTGTAACAGGTATCTGTATAACAAGTAAGGCAACTACTAGTTACAACTAACAATTGTAAGGATCTGAAAAGAGGCAAATATGGAGTGCACTTGAAAGGGGAAATAGATTAGGGGAATTAGATTGATTTACATTTGCCAAGATATAGATAAATCTGAGCAGTTGCTATGAAGCTATGAAGCCAAGCTTCCCATTTAAGAATCCCATTTAAGGATGCTTGATTGTTGAAAATGATTTTTGCATTATTGCAAAAAAAAAAAAAAAAGTTTATTTTTGTTGCAATTTCAATCTTCAAAAATACAATATAACTGACCTAGAAATTAATTGGCTCAGCTGATGAAACCAGGCAAGATAGGAGCACACAGTTCTGGACTGGAATGATACTGGAGCAGTGCAGTGTGGAAATGGCTATGCACATTGCACAACAATATCTCCAGGCAACAAAACACATTTTACCAAACACACAAAAACTTCCAGTCAACATATACCAGTGAACCAGAGGTGGGTTCCTACCGGTTCTAACCGGTTCTTTAGAACTGTTAGTAAACCGGTGATGATGTCATGGAACCGGTTCTTTCGGCGTCTCCGTGGGCGCCACCATTTTGGATTTTGCTTCTGCGCATGTGCAGAAGTGAATTTTTTTGATTGCTGTGCGTGCCTGCGGCGTGACTCTGAGTGAATTGGCAGCAACAGGATCCACAACCCACCCCTGCAGTGAACAGCAACTATCCTAACTTTCTTCACAGTTTAGCAGCAACAGAAAACTCTGTCTGGTTTTTTGTTGTTGTTATTGTTGTTGTTGTTTCTACAGGCAATCAGGTTAGATAGCTGGAGAGCAAAGCATCATCTTCATTTTAACCCCATTGGTTATTCTTCCTTTGTATGATTGCCTCTGGGTCCATGTGGGCGCAAAGGCATCCTGGAGAAATCAAAGGAAGAAAACAAGACTGCTGAAGCTCGGTCTCTTCCCACCAAGCTAAGAAGGACAGTTTTAAGAATGAGTAGAAACCAGGGCATCATTAGTACCACTGGATATATCATATACCTGAGAGAGCAGGATCTGTTGTAGATACTTCCATAGTAATCCTAGTTGCATACTGAGTCTTGAGATGTCTACCTGCTTTTGCCTTCCTCCATGGAGGTTTGTAGGAAATGCAGTCCCAAGCCACTCTCTCCTCTGATCTATAGCATTTGATATGGAATGTCAGACCATGCTTAAATGCATCATTAGCTTCTACACAAAAGTCAAGAAGGAAAGCCTGGAAGAGCCTTCTTGATATGGATGTCCTGAGTGAGGATTACAAACCTTTGGGAAGAAGAAAGGTGGTAATTTATAAGCTGTCCTTGACTTACGACCATTTGTTTAATGATGGTTTGGAGTTTCAATGACCTCAGCAAAAGTGACAAAAGGTCCATCTTTGAAGTTACAAACATTGCACCATGCCCATAGTCACGTGGTTGCAATTTGGGTCCTTGGCAACTGACTTGCCCTTACAATGGTTGCAGAGTTTGTGGGATCACAATTTGTGACCTTCCAATTGGCTTCCAACAAGCAAGGTCAATTGGGAAATTGACTGATTTCTCTTAATGACTGTGTGATTCACTTAATAGCCATGCGATTTATTAAATGATTATAAAAATGGTTGTAAAATCGGGTCCAGTCATGTGAAAAGTTGCTTAACAACTGCATCACTTACCTATCAAAATTCTGGTCCCAATTGTAGTTGTAAATCAAGAACTACCTATATTACTAAATTAAGAAACATCAACTAAAAGAGTTCATGGACAAGTCATACACAGATGGAGTGGGTGGAAATTCTAAAATATGTGCTTATTTAACCCCAAGGTAGTCATATTCAGGTCCCTCATTGGCCAATTCAGAATAACTGAAGCTTTCGAAGATGTATATGGATGCACAGTGAAGGTTTTAGCTATTTGTGCACTTGAAGCAATGTTCCCTCTAAGCCGCGTGGCTGCGTGGCCGCGCACGTGACAGGGAATCGCCACGCGGCAGTTTCCAACTGCTGCGCAGCGATTTTCAATGTCAGAGGGAACATTGACTTGAAGGCTTCCTGCTGTCCTTCTGGATAATAAGCAAAGGGGAATTAGAGAGTCTCCATTCAATGGGGGGGGTATCTTGAGCTCCCAGATCTCTCTTGCTGATCTTCTTTAAAGTGCCCCCCAATTGCTGAGAAAACTAGAGATTGTCAAGTGAGCGGACACTCCTGTTCCTATCTAATCGGGTACTATCCTTAGGTAAAAAGTGTAATCCCATCATTGCTGAAGTCCACTATATTTATCCAGTGCTGGTGCAAAATCTTATTCAATTCTCACTGCAGAATTTCACAAATGCAGGAGGTTTCATGACCTATCAATGCCAGAGTCTGTCAGCAGTGGCTCTCCATAGAGTTTCTGACTGGTAATGGGTCTCCGGAAGTTCTCTTCTCCTTTTCCATCTCTGTCTCCCCCGGCCTTGTCTGCAGATCTTCTGATTACCTCAGAAATGCTTTCCACTTTCTTGCTCCTGGGACATCTCAGTAACTCAGAACTGAAGGCTTGTACTTCTATACAGGGAAATTCTTTGACTGAACAGGTCTTGGGAGTTAAACTTTAAAGTAAGTTCCTATATTACTTGTAGAGATGGCATAGGGCAGTGATGGTGAATCTTTTTTGTGCCAAGTGCCCAAAGCGCACGCACGCATGTGCGTGCACCCTCAAATTTGCAATGTGAGTGCCCCCTGCGCATGCGTCCCATCCCCATGCATGCGCCCTGCCCCTGCCCCCACATGCATCCCCCGTGCATGCGTGTGCATCCCTGTGCATGCGCACACATTCCCGTGCAAGCGCATGCATCCCATGCATGTGCATGTGTCCCCTGCGCATGTGCCCCACTCATCGGCCATTTTTGGCTTCCAGGTTGGTGCAGGAGGCTTTTCAGGCCCAAAACAGGGTGTGGGGGGCACGCGCACGTGCGCGAACCCCAAAAATGCAATGCGAGCACCCCCCGTGCATACCCCCTCCCACGCATGCACATGTGCATTGCCTGCATGCGCCCCTCCCCCTGTGCATGCACGGCAGAGACCTGAAGACCAGCTGGCCAGCGGGAGACGCGCGCGGTGGAGCTGGGCTGGGGCGACGGCTGGTGTGCCCACAGAGAAGGCTCTGCATGCCACCTGTGGCACGCGTGCCATAGGTTCGTCATCACGGGCATAGGGCTTCCTTTCCACTGGGGAATGACCCACATTCATTTTCATATAGACATGCACAAAGGTCTAAGCCAGTGGTTCTCAACCTTCTTAATGCTGCGACCCCCTCCCCGCCGCCATGACCCCCTCCCCGCACACGATGAAGTGACAAAGGGGGCGTGGCACTGAGATGGCGGGCTAGCGTGCACTTAGGCGACCCCTGTGAAAGGGTTGTTCGACTCCCAAAGGGGTCGCGACCCACAGGTTGAGAACCGCTGGTCTAAGCTCACAGTCCACCAAAGGAACTCAGTTTCACCACCTATAAGTTCAATGAAGTAAGCCAGCTACTAACAGCAAAGCTAAGGATAGAAGCTTTGTAAAGCTAGCTCCATTTCTGCCAGGTTTATAGAATGTGACTTACAATACATAACTACATAAACCAAGTTTTCTTTGATAGACTACAATCCAGGTCAGGACTCCTGATATAAGGAATATATTGCTTCAAAGTCCTTTGAAATTTTGAATGGGATTTCTAGAAAACACCTGCTAGATAAATATATAAAGAGAAAGAGAGGGGGGGGGAAACCAGAGATAGAACACATGGCCATAATTAGAATTCAAGGCATTCCATTGGTATTAAAATGAATGCTTCTTTCTTCTAGACAGATAACTGGAAGCACTTTAATGTCAAGTAGTATTTCCCAGAAAAGAAACAAGAGCTATAGCAGATAACAATAAAACCACATCAACCTATGATCTGGGAAATTGTGTCCAAGGAGAGTTCCCCCTGCATAAAGAGAGTGCACCTTTTTTATGCATCAATACAACAGGGAATACACTAGAACACAAAGATCTTGCCTCTGAAATTTTGACACATTCACTAGCCTTCAAGATCCCTAGTTTTTTGACAAGGTAATATACTGTAGTGGATATGGCGCTGGATTGGGACCAGGGAGACTGAAGTTCACCTTCAGCCATGGAAGTTATTTGGATAAGTCACTTTGTTTCCATAGTCTACGAGGCAAGTGTTGCAGGGGTGGGTTTCTCTTACCTTCCCTACCAGTTCGGAAGTGCGCGCGTCACATCCAGGTACTGACTCTCTGCACATGCGCAGAAGCTTTTGCGCATGCGCAGAGGGTTCGTTGCCGGCCGCTTTCAAGCAGCAGCGACTGGGGAACCAGTTCGGGGGCGTGGCAAGCCAGCCATCACTACCAGTTTGGTGAACGGGGCCAAATTTCTGCCACCGGCTTGCGCGAACCGGTCCGAACCGGTAGCAACCCACCACTGAAGTGTTGTGGGAACAATAGAATCCGTATAATTTAAATTTTCCTAGAATACATAGCTCATGTTCAGAATGCATTTCCACCACTTTTCCATACAGTTTCAGGGGTTTGTCCATTAAACTGAATACAGAATCTTCAGGATAAAACTTTTTTCAGCTTGCAGGATATAGAAATATACAATATTTTTTACAGCTACTGAAGTATTTTTGTTTCTTAAAATATTATATATTCTGCCTTAGAATAATTTCTGAATATCTTTACCAGATTGCTCAGTAGCTTTGGAAATGACCTCTGATATGCTTAGATGTACTCCCAATGATTATATCTCCAGTAATTAAGATAGTATTCTTTTGAAGTGAAGTTTTGTTGCCACTTGGTGGCTATAGCTGCTTACAACAATTCCACTGTTGATCCTAATAGGCAGAACACGTTCCAGAAATTCCTAAAAATTAATTCAGTATTATTTCGGTTAAAAAAATGGATGATTCATAATTTCGAATTTAAAAATTTAAGTTCCCCATCATAACTCAGGATTGAGACATCTCCCAGACTGTTAACCGCAGTGATGTTCAATTCAGTTGAACGTGCTGTTATTTCCAAAAAAATAGATTTTCTCCCTCACTGACTGACAAGTTCTTTGACTTTCAATACTTACTGAGCTACTGAATAAGGAAAAAACAAACAAACCAGGGATAAAGAGGAGTCAACAGAAAGCCCATCACTGCAATAGAACAAAACCTCTCTGCTTGCTTCTTTCTGCTTTCCCCCATCATTCCAAGTGATATTCACTTAAGTCCTCAGAATGTTTCTCAAAATCCTCAGCTCAAAATCTCCTACATTTTAAAATTCAAAATCTTGATTTAAAAATCAAGCAATTTTGTACAGGTTATTAATTACTATATATTTTAGGCCCCCTATCCCCTCAAATAGTAAATGGCCAAATCATTATAATTTTCTGTTTTTGGGACCAAATATTCACTATATCAATGTCATCCTCTGATCTCTATTTTTCCCAAAATCTTGCAACAATTTGAAGGTCTGAATTTCCCAAAACTGCCAGCAATCCACCAGTAAGAAGCTTCCATTTTGAAAATGTACAATAAATTCTAAATAATGATTGTTTCCCTGATTTCAAAGATATGCAAAACGTAATGAGCCATATATCATAGTACTGAGGTGTGAAATATTTGCATCAGAAGTTGTATGTAATCAGCCAACATCTCTTTGGCGGTCCCCAGCAACTTTCACTTTGAGGACTTTTTTTTTTTTTTTTTTCATTTTGGTATGTTTGAAGAAATTTAAGGAACAATCTGGGGAATTGATTGCATAAACTCCTTAAAATTCCTAGGAACTCACCTTGGCCTGCCAAAATATACTACAGCCCTGCTTCCTTCTTAAGTGTGTCTTTTGATATGCTGCATAGTGCTGGTAGAGCCCTCTAGCTGTCAGAAATAAGACATGCCATAGAGAAGATTAATGTTTATTCCAATCCCCCAATGATGGAACTGCGTCACTAACATCTATCAATAAAAGAACCCTCATTGTTTTTCTTCCGCTATAAATTATTCCTTCCCTCATATACTGTACATGCCAGCATGGTACCATATTATGCTTGACAGTTTCTCCACTATCATTGTGTAGCAATTGGACTGTCAATCTGTCAGCTGCCTCCTCTGGGGTTAAGTCACTGGAATATCCACATACACATAATTCTACTTACCCCCACAGAGGTGCAAAAAGTAGGAAACATTTTCTTCCCATTGTATTTTATGTTACATGCAGAAGCAAATATTTCCATAAGCCACATCTAAAGTTGATAATCCCCTGCCCACAAAGGAGTTTACCTAAATCTGATCTTGCTTAACTTGGAGAGCATCTGTACATGATAATTGTATAAATTGAAAATATATTAACTACATACATTACGACCTTAGTGTAGTAGGCAGTAAGATCTGGGAAAAGCCAAAGCTGGAATATTAACGTATTTACATCTATATTTATTTTTAGAGTGCATTGTTCTTTCTGAAGATGAATGCTTCTATTTTGACAGACCAAGCTGTGAGGGACCCTTCCCTCTCCCTCCAAGCCAAATGTCTCCTTTGACAAGACCTTTACAGCCTTAGCACAGCCCTTCTCAGGGGCTGCAAATAAATGAGCCCCATTAGGTCCCGTTGTTCCCCAGCCTGCCTGTTTTGTCTTGCTGGCTCCCACATGAGTAATGCAACAAAGGAGGGTCCTACCCAGCTTATGGTGGGTTAGGAGCCAGCTTGTCACTTCCCTCAGAAGCCTTGTTGCCCCAGCACAGGTGCTTAGACTGACTGTCTGCTCTTGAATTATTCACCAGAGATCAAATTAACATGCAAAGAAGTATTTCTGCATAGCATAAATGTTCATGAAGTTTCAGGGCTTGTTCTTCTTTTTCCAAGCCTACTCATTAAACCTGGATAAAATGCAATGAAATGGGGAGGGGAAGATGTACATGCATGCATGTGTGCACACATGTGTAAAATGCTGGTCTAGAAAAGGCCCTTGGGCATTGGATCTCTGTGAATATCTTTGGGCATGAAAGAGAATTGAGGGAGACAGATGGACAAACTGAGAAAGTGATAAAGCAGGGGATAGTGCAATAAATACTCAAGGAACAGTTGTTTTTAATCAAAGAATAAGTCTCCCCCCCCCCCAATCCCCATCTTTTGCTTTGGCCTTCAGATCCTCTCTGTAAATTAGACTTCACACATATCACTTCTTAGAGGTAATTTAGTTAGAACAATTTATCTGATAGTTAGAAAAATCAGTGGAACGACTTGCCTCCAGAGTTTGTGAGTGCTACAACACTGGAGGTTTTAAAAAAGAGATTGGACAACCAATTGTCAGAACTGTTATAGGGTTTCTGCTTGAGCAGGGGGTTGGACTAGAAGACCTCCAAGGTCCAACTCTGTTGTTCTGTTATTTTTTTTAGGTGGGAAAGACCTGTGCTACACATTAGCTTCATATTAAACTGATTTATTGCTCATAACTATGCACAAGAACTAGTCAACTAACAATCAGCACTAATTTGGCTCTAGATAAGGGTTAAGGAAACTCAAGAGCAGTTGGATTTAGTCTGCTTGTGACAAGTAGAGAGTAGGCTGATTCCTCTGTTGATTCTGCCCCCCAGGCTCTGCCATCCCTTTTCCTACATCATTCCTTGGGCAGAATTTTAAAAACAAGCCAAATGAAAGCTGATGAGAGAGAGAAAACTTTGTAGGATAATGGGTGTTCTGGTTCATACGCACCACCCAGGATTTAAAGGGAGCTTTTGACACAACAGCAATCTCATAAAAAGAGCACCTAAAAAAGCAAATTGCTTTCATGACTATATTGAACTGAAATTGACCACCTACTTTTTAAACTATATCTTTAAATAATTAAAAATTGCAACCAAGCATCTAAAACAAGGGTGTCAAACTCGCGGCGTCACATTGTCATCACGTGACGTATCACGACTTTTTCCTCCTCTAAGCCGCGGGTGGGTGTGGCCAGCACGTGATGCATCTGGCTCATGGCCTGCGAGTTTGACACCCCTAAAACCTCACATTACTTTTTGAAAGTCCTAGCTGATATTAATGGGCTTCTCTTCAATTATTCTACAGTATTAGCTTACTTGCTATAATGTTATAAAATCTTCATGAAGAGTTTAACTTCCCACAGGAGAAAGTAGAAAGCCATACTGGTAAAGCAATTTACATTTACAATTGAGATTTCAGTAATATATTCATAAAGCATACTATTACAGCTTGATCCAGTTTGTTAAGCATACTGTCTACTTTTTTTGAATTTCATTACCCTTTTGTACCTTTGCAGTATTCATAACTTTCTGATGCATACTCACAGGGAAGTGCAACATTTTATGTTCTTGTGAAATGATCACAAGAAGACCTGCACGGAACAACACTCTGGTCTAGGTAAAGACGTTTCACTAAAAAAATACAGCTTGGGGGAATGGTAAATCCATTCATCGAATTCTCTCCCCTGTGAGATGCAATGCAAGAGGGAAATGACAAAGACAAAAGTAGTCAATACAGTCTCTTATAATGGCTTTATAGAAACTCTTTAACCTTTGTGATAATCCTATTTACTTTCTTTTAAATCCATATTTCTGATTGTGCAATTGTACATTTTAACATTTTAAATACATTGTTAAGTGGCTCTGAGGGTTTTTATATTGCATGAAGAACAATATTAACCAATTCTAATTTTTTTGTTACTTTTGAACAAAATATTTCTATAGCTTTTCACAATTGTTCAAAGCACTTCACATAGATAATCTAAAAAATACAGATCTCAGTGGAATGGTTGCCTCCAGAGATTGTGCGTGCCCCATCACTGGAGGTTTTCAAGAAGAGATTGGATAGTCATTTGTATGGAATGGTAGGGTGTCCTACTTGAGCCGGGGATGGATTAGAAGACCTCCAAGATCCCTTCCAACTCTGTTATTCTATTGTTATTCTGTTATTCTGTAAGATTGGAATTTGGGTGTAGGTAAACAACCCAAAGTGTACTTCAACAGTTAAGAAAGTGCTTGGCCTTCAAGTAATATCCCACAAATCTTATCCTTCCTAAATATCTGTTGCAGTGAGGAAAACTTTCAAATATCATTATTTTTCCTGACCTGATGCCTGTTTAAAAGTGTTGAGACTGTAATTCCTTGAATTTGGCATCTGGGCAATCTGGGAGGTGTAGACCAGAGGTGGGTTCCTACCGGTTCGGACCGGTTTGCCCAAACTGGTAGCGACCTGCTGGTGATGTCACGGTGACGTCACGGAACCAGTTCTGTCGGTGTCGGTCTGTGGGCACCGCCATCTTTTTTTTGGATATTTTTGGGGGGATTTTTTAAAAAAAAATTCTGGGTTTTTTTTTCTTCTGCACATGCGCAGAAGCTGAGTTTCTGGCACTGCGCATGCGTCGCCATCTTGTTTTTGGCTTTTTTCCCCCACAAGGCGCAGCCACGCGGTGCGGGAGGAAGCAAACCGGCAGCGAGATAAGTTAGAACCCACCCCTGTTGTAGACCCAGATTATTAGCAGAGCACAAAATTAGAGAAACATGCCTTATTTCGAAGCTTCTCAACCTTAGTAACTTTTCAGATGTTGGACTTCAATTCCCAGAATTCCCTGGCTAGCTGCCAAGTTGTCAAGGTTGAGAAGATTGAGAAACATTGTCTTACTGGTTTCCAATGTTACTTGCTCTGCATTAAGCTTTTTGTGGGCCAGTGGGGATGACAGGAAAAGCATTCATCAAGGCAGCAGAAAAACTCTTTTGTTCGCCAGAATGAAACACTGGCCTTCATCCAAATCGTCCTCTTAATCAAGGTGTAGGAAGTAACAGTGAGCTGAGAACAAAATTAAACCGGGGATAAAATGCACTGATGATGGGGATGATAATGCCAGACTCCAGAAGTAAGGTACAATATAGCATTAAACAAAAAAACCAAAAAAACAAGAGGCAAATAATTTTAAGATAAGAAGGCTATCTCTGTAGTGGGGTAGACTTACATACGTGGATACCAAGGTTAGCAGGAACAACTATAATCAAGAAATGAAAGTGGAAGTTCAGCTTGAGAACCCCCTTTTTGTGCAAGGAGAAACCAGAAAGATCAATTTAAGGAGATATGCAGCTTGCTGAACAATGAAGTGCATAAGCCCAATAATTTCTTTCTTTTGGGCATCCCTGGAGGTCACAACATCACAGGGCAAAAAACATCCCCATCTCCAGAGATGGTTCTTAAGGCCTGTGGGTACCCAAATTGGACCTTTACTAAATCAGCGTGTAGGACAGGGGTGTCAAACTCGCGGCGGCATGTTTTTCCCCTTTGCTAAATCAGGGGTGGGCGTGGCCAGTGCATGATGCATCCGGCCCTCAGGCTGCGAGTTTGACACCCCTGGTGTAGGAGATAACCAGGCTGAGCCATATATATTTCCCAAGTTATCCTTGTATATGTATGAAACATACCTTTCATATATAGTGTTTAATTACAAAGAGGCAATTTTATATTCCTCCTTGGCCATGGAATTTAGTTGATACTTTATATCCTTGTACTGGTTTCATATATATGAAGTACAGCTATATATGTTCCAATGAACCACTGCATTATTTTACTTAGAACCTTGCTCCTTTTGCATAAAAATTACACAAATTCTTTGTGAACAGCATGCCTTTCTCTTTATTTTCTGAACATTTTTCTTATTGAACATGTTCTGCAGAAAAATACAATTTAGCAGGTACTTCAATGCCATGCGATGAAATTACTGAAGGAACAAACAACAACACATACCAAATCATGCATAGTTCAGACTTGAAAAATAGATATAATTGTGGCAGAAGATCTTTCCATTTATTAACTAAACTACAAAATGGACTTATTTCCCCCTTAATGATCCAGTTCCTCAGTTTTTACCTCATTCCACTAACCCCCAATTTAAGCAATCAAAAAGCTTCATCTCCTCTTCTCTGGAATATTAGTATATTCCATGTGCTTCTTTTCAGTTGTATCACAAATGAAATGTCATCTGTTCTAGCTTTGGCATGCAGAATCAGTCCTCCTCCTCAAAAACAGCTACTGCATAATGTCCAGCTGGAATGTACACAGCAGCTTCCACCTCTCCTCCACCCTTGCTTTGCTTCTGGAAATGGATCTCCAGAGCTTCACACATCATCTCCCTCTCTAAGACATCTGGAATCTCTGTCAGCAGGATGGTACGAGGACAGACGGAAGGATAGAGCTGAGATGGAGAAAAAATTGGAGACTGGTGAACAAATGCCACAGTTGAAGATAAATGTAAAGCCAAGAACAAGTTGTTAAAACAAAAACAAGATTTAAGAGATCTTGGTTTATAGATCGGATCCTTTAAATTGGGGGTTTTGATCAGGGGTAGGTTCTGGATCCTTTTGCTGCCGGTTCGCTCAGGGTTGCGCCACGCGCGTGCGCAATCAAAAAATAGTTTCTGCGCATGTGCAGAAGCAAAAATTAGCCCACGGGGACACCGACGGAACCGGCTCCGTGACGTCATCGCCGAGCTACTAACGGTTCTAAAGAACAGTTAGAACCGGTAGGAACCCACCTCTGGTTTTGATATGAGAGAGTTGAATATCCAAATCATATGCATGACAGGCCCATTCTACAGTAATTTTAATGGACCACAGAATGTCTTTTAAATTCTTCAACTGGCACCAAGATGCAAAGGTACCCATCATATTTGCATTACACAATTAAATGTATGGGTCTTATGGAATCACTTTTGCTCAACTTTTGAAAAGAGTTAAAGGAAACCTTTCCCCCCTCTTTTATATACCATTTTTCTATGGAATTATTGGTGCTATAATGAATCGGAATTTTGGCATTGAGAAGGAAGATCTCTCTCAAATTAGGGCCAGAGATGGCTATTGTTTAGGGCAGAGCCTCCCTAAGAATAGTGTCTGTCTCTGTGTCAAGAACTGCATGTATAAAAGGGCAGAGTTTCAGTTGTGAAGTTCCACCTGCTTTCTTGTAGCTTTTGACCCTTCTGACTCCAGCGACACTCAAGCCCCAAAATCTTGTGATGCGGCTCCCAGAAATCTCCAAACATTTAATGCCAAGTTTTAATTTTTACAATGAGAGAGAGAAAAAATGATTGAATATATGACTGGCAAATAATTGTGTGAACGATATGTATTTTGAATTAAAGTTAAATATAAATGAAACGAAACCTCACTCTGCCCCACCCATTACTTTTAGAAAACACCCACTCCCATTGCTGTAGTCTTTGGATGGGGAGCATAGTTCGCTTAAGGAGAGGAGAATGCAGTGTGTCCATGTTTTCCCCTCACCTGTAAATCTGCAATTTCGCCATGTAAGCAATGTGATGCCTTGACCTGATGGGTCTCCTTTCCAAGCAATACCTGGAACAGCCCTTTTTCAACAATCCGTTGAGCCACTGTAAGGGAGGAAAAAGCCTGTGCTTGAAATCTGTAACAGGGACCTGTCCCCCACATATCTGTACTGGTGCAAGACAAAGAACATTCTACAGATAACAAAGCACAATGCCCACCTCTTTCCACTCAGAAGGAAAGTAAATATGCTTGCATGGAGAAGTAAAGCAAAAAGAAAAATGGAAAAACATGCTAAAAAAAAATCAAACGCTTATGGGATGTTCAAACAAAAATGCTGAAATTAAAATGTTACTAAATTACTAAACTAAACATTACTAAACATTATAATGTTCTAAAACAATTACCGTAGGTAAAATTAGAAATACTCCAGTTCACCTGTCTTATGAAGAAAAAAATTAACCAAATAGACTTTTAAAGATGTTAAAGTTAAGAGGCATTGAATAAGGTATTGATGGGAGTGTAGTGAGCAAGGGAAAAGTTAATCAATAAAATACAAGGAATCAGAATTATAGTGATAAAATGGAAGTCATTCTCATACTAAGCAGTACAACACTGCAAAACTACAGGTACTCCTTGTTTAGCAACTGCCTTGTTTAGTGACCATTCAAAATTACTATGGTGATGAAAAAGTAATTTTATTATCGGTTCCTGCATTTAAAACTCACATGGGTCTGTAAAGAAAAGGAAAGCTGAAGTAAGATAATAAGCACAGTGGTTGCTTCACTTAACGGCCAAGCTGCGAGTGATCACTAAACAAGGACTATGTGTAATTGCTTTTGGACTAATGCAGGGGCTATAGTACCAGTGGCTGTTTAAAAAAGGGTTATGATAAATATACAGAGGGGATCTATTGATGGCTCAAGACTCCGAAGCTAGAAAATTTGTAGTTCCATGTTCTAACCAAGAGCAGATGGCCGCTCTTACAATTCTCAACCTGCCCTTGTGTGCTTCAATGGAAGTATCTTAGGACAAATACGGAATCACTGATAAGTCCAGGAGATGATATAACCATGAGCCTCTCAATTTGTGGAAGGAATGCTACTCCCCCCAAGACACATGAGGCAAACTCTCCCTTTCATCACGTTTTCTCCTACCTCCATCATCTACAAAAGTCAGCACTACATTATCCGAGTTTGGGAGCTGTTCCAGATGATCCACCTCACCCCCTTGGTTCTTCCGTTTGCTGAAAAACAGAATTAGCTTATCGTGGAGCTGATCCTTGGGTAAAGAGAAAGCAGACAATCCAGATAACAGCACTTGCTGGGAACTCTGCTTCAGGGAGATCTGCTGGAATCAGAAGGAGAAAAGTCTTGAGAAAGTAGAATTTAACAATAGTATAGCATTATTATCATTATCATTATTATACTATTCGCATAGTCAACCAGATGTTCAGACTGGATTTAACGTTTTTGTCTACCTATCAAGTTCTGAACTGATGGTGTTCGACATCATCATCATCATTGCTGTTTTGTATCATCATCATCATCGTCGTCTGTTGCACAGGCAGCCAGATTTTCAGACTGGATTTGGCATTTTTGTCTACCTATCAAATTCTTTCCAAGGACCTGGGATAGGCAGATGTGGATGTTTGGTGCTGTTACAGATATCTTTGCAGGATGGAAACTGTTCCTAGTAAAGCCGCCTTTCTCAATTGACTGATGACAAATTTGTCAATGCCGATGGTGTTCAAGTGGTGCTCCAGTTATTTTGGGATTGCACCCAAGGCTCTTATTACTATTGGGTACTATCTTTGCTTGCTTTTGCCACAGTTGTTCTATTTGTAGGTTTTATATTTTGTTAACTTTTCCAGTTCTTTCTCTTCTCTTCTGCTGTCTCCAGGTATTGCAACATCCACAATTCAAACTTTTTTGTCTTTCTTATTGACAATTGTTAAGTCTGGGGTGTTATGTGGCAGGAGTCTAAAGTCCCAGAGCAATTTAGCTTCTTTATTTTCTATGACTTTCTCTATTTTATGGTCCCATCAGTTCTTGCTTGCAGGCAAATGATATTTCTTGTCGATCTTCCAATGCACCATTGTCATGCCATTGCTTGTAGTCATTCTGGGCAATTTTCTTGCAGCAATTTACCAGGTGGTCCACTGTTTCTTCAGCTTCTTTGCATAGGCGGCACTTACTGTCTTTTGCTATCTTCTCACTTCTGGCTTTGTATGCATCTTAAGACTTATGCAGCCAGAATTAGTCCCTTGGTCTCTTTCTTCAACTTTCCTGCTCTTAGCCATCACCAGGTCTTGTTGCTTTTGCTTTCCCTGATATTTTTTAATCTACTGGCGCGTAGTGTTTATTGTTATTGTTGTTGTTGTTATTTTATGTTGCCATTAATAGGGACTTTTTAGAGCTTAAGAAAACAAAAATAAAAAATGTAACTGGGTATAGAAGAATATAAAGCAGAGGAATAACTTCTCCGTTCTCCAGAATAATATTTTTGAACAATGATAGCTGATCATTTAAGAAAGTATGATGTGGAATGGTGCGTACAATTCAGTTTTCAGGAGACTGAAGTTTCATTTGATTTGACTCCCTGCATCCTTGAAAGGTAGGCAGCCCCAGGTGAAACAGCAGATGCAGAAAAAAGGTAAGAATGGATTTTCAGTGGTTGGACTACAGCTTTAATGCTCAGTGCCTTGACTTTCTCCTTAAGTAATTTATGGAAAATATGTCACCAAAAAATAAAATGCAAACAAGTCATGCAAGTGATAAGGAAAGTATGTAACTTTGCAGTTTGAAAATGGAAGGGGAATGTTTTTGCTTTATTTTAATTTGAACTGTTAGCCCACTTTTTTTCAAACTCCTACATCTCATATGATTAGATGTGCCTGCCAACATTCCCTCTTCAACTCACCTATTAAGGGACAGAAACAATAAACAAGACTGATTGGGATATCTTTAATTACAGATTGAGGTAGATTGAATGAGAAGACAATGAGAAGATAATATTACTTGCAGTTAGAGTCCCTTTCTACAGTAGACCCTCCAATGCATGCATTCCTCCACATTCAAAGGCTACAGAACTCACCTTTAAGAATGAGGGCAGCAACAATGTCATAGCTTCAGTCTTCACATGCATGTAGCTCCATTCATCTAGCTGAATGCAATGCTGTCTTATTTGGATGATCCTCCTGGCAACTGATGGGGAAAAGCCATGGAAGAGACATATTCAGACCAAACCAGTCTTTTCTATTTGCATCTCTTGTGTCAGTTCAACAATCCCTAATTAATTTCCTCATTCAGAATTTTTGGACCATCTCTGTTATATATTGTATATAGTGCATAGTTGTCAATTGAAGTTCTCATTCTGGTCCTCTGTTGGAGCGGGAAAATACTCTCTCCTAATTGGTTGTTTGGCTGATCAGTTTCATATAAAAGGAGCTGTGTCAGCCAGGGTTTGTTTAGGCCTCACAGCAGGGGTGAAATCCTCCCGGTTCGGGCGAGTAGGTAGCGGTTGCGGCGGCGGGTTCAGAGAACCGGTAGCGATGGCAGCACGAGGCTCTGCCCACCCGCCCCGACATAATCACTTCCTGTTTTTTAAAAAAACTTTTTAAAGCCTTTTTCCCCTGCCGGTTCCCAAGAAAGAAAGAAAGAAAGAAAGAAAGAAAGAAAGAAAGAAAGAAAGAAAGAAAGAAAGAAAGAAAGAAAGAAAGAAAGAAAGAAAGAAAGAAAGAAAGAGGGAGGGAGGGAGGGA
>QLTV01002105.1:1814339-1829495 GCA_003457575.1 Thermophis baileyi
ATAGATAGATAGATAGATAGATAGATAGATAGATAGATAGATAGATAGATAGATAGATAGACAGACAGACAGACAGACAGACAGATGATAGGAATATCAATATAAATAGACATATAGGCCTCTGCTAAACCATAATATATGAATCATTTTAAGATAAACAAATACTGCCTTCTTCCTGGAAAAGCAGAAGTTGCTCATATACATATACATATGCGCGCGTGCGTGCGCGCGCACGCGCGCGCGCGCGCACACACACACACACACACACACACACACACACACACACACACACACACTCTGACTCCTGAGATTTTCAATAGTGCTTACTGTAGTTAAATCCATTGTGGTGATAATCCTGGAAGAAAAAATTGAAGGATGGCATTTAGAGTACATTTCATGGGGGGACATCTCAAGTCATTCTGCAATTGTATGCAACTTTTGCACAATTTAATCTGCTTCAAGAGACCATAAGAAATAGAGAGAGCTTATGAACTAAAATCCCCACTTTTTAACCACTGGCATACTTTCTGGTTATCAATATCCCTCCTCCTTTCCCCCCATTTTTCAGTCTAAAACCACAGTATTGTTTGAGTTCAAACATCATGCTAACTATAGTTAACTATACATTGCTGACTAAACTGACTTGGCTTGCACTTTCCAGGAATTTAATGAGCATGCATTACAAATCTCTGGGACTAGATTCATGCAATAATTGGATAGGCTAAATCACATATTTTTTCCCAATAGTTGTATTAACAATTTTATTAAATAGATAAAACTAATATTAAAAACCCAATACAAAAATACATTTTAAAAAAGGAAAAAGCTGTGGAAAAAAGAAAAAGAAATCCCCTCTGTAAGAAAACAGTAAGAAAAAGAATCTTCTCCCTTCATCCCTAGCAAATATATTCAACATTAACAACTTATCACTGTCTTTTAAAATACAACCAAATATATCTTGATTGTATACCTCACCCCATTTTCTATTACCTCATCTCTCAATCTTCAACTCTCCTTATCAGCAGATCCAGTAAAAATTAACAAAAATACCTAACAATGTAATACATAATCTTCTTTTCCACTATATCGCTGGCAGGGGAGATACCATAATTATGAAGCAACCGTATTTTATATTTCAAGTGTTACATGAATGTAACTTTCGCAACGCCAATTATCTTAAAAAAAAACAACGATCAGTGAACACTTATAACACTTAGAACTAGTTAGTGGATACTTTATGAACACTTATAACACTTAGAACTAGTTAGTGGATATTTATGAACACTTATAACACTTAGAACTAGTTAGCGGATACTTTATGATTTTCAAATAATCTCAGGTGAGAAATAGTAAACAGTGTCTAGGATCCTGGATATTGAGATGGTGCTAGACAAGCCATCTCCCACTGTTCATCAGGATCAGCAGGTACTCTTATACTTACAAATTTGTTTGAATATTTCTTCAATATTCTTCTACCAACAACGGACTTTCACAGTAATGGTGGTGCTCCTCAAACGTTATCTCACTGTTCAAGTCTATTAGAGTTAGTATATGTTGTTATCAGGTCGGTGATTTTGATCTTATTAATTTTGTCTTCAACACCTCTTTGGTAATTGCCCAATGATTTGTCTACTGTCATAATCAGCAATCTCCCACACATCCAGGCCAAATTTTGTAGAGAGTTGATCTTACTTGTGTTAAATCTCTAAAATAACTAAAATATAATTATTATTTCTTATAGCTCTCAAAGCACTGTCTCATTCATTTTGGTATAATCTGATAATGAGAGACCAAGAGAAGTCAGGATGTCCATGTATAGCTCTAATAATAGTATCTAGCAATGTTAAGCCTGAGTATGCTGGTTTTTCTAGAACTACTCTGAGCCTTTTAGCAGAAGTTAGTACGTACATCACTCAACTTTTTTTAAAAAGCAAAAAAAAATTATCATCAACTAGATGCCTGAAATGTCCACAAGTTAATACAATATCACCTCTATCTAGCAAGTGTGCAACTTGGGGCATTATAGGTTGTAAGTCTGTTATTATACTGTCAAGTTTAATAATTTTACCTCTCATAGCAAAAGAGATCACAATTAACAGAATTGGATATAGTGCTCTTACTTGGCTGTGATCATTCAGAGTTTGGGACAAACGGTGTATGAAATCTAACTGTTGAGGTAGTTTATCATCTGTCTTCCAATTGTTAGTCTGGACATCCCATTCAATTTGTATGTCTGATTGCCTCATCTTCTCTAGTTGCCTTATTCCTTCCATGGCTGGTCTCTCAGTCTCTGAGTATTGGCAAAGATTCTCTCAAGTTCTGCTCTAGCAACATCTTGAGGTAGAATTTGTTCTTCAGGTAGATGAGAAACTAGCATATTTTTTTTGTATTATTTGTTTATTTCTCATGCTAGCTTGTTGCACCCAGAGAGAGCAAAACATATATGCAGTTATGAAACCACTGATGTCAATGGCATTGCTATCTACTGCAGCAGGGGTGAATGGAGATAAGTCAACATATCCTAGAATGGAAGGAAGAAAAAGTATCCCCTGTGGCAAATAAGACCCCCAAACTGTTGTGGCCCGCCAGTGGACAGCAGAGCTGGCAGCAGATTTGGACAGTGAGGAGGTTGGGGAGGAACATGGGCCAGTCCTGGAGTCTGGGGAAGGCTCTGACGAGTGCTCTGCGTCGGAGGCAGAGATGGGGCTAGGGCAGTCTGACAGTTATCAGTTGCCTTTGGAGTCAGACATTAGTGAGGCAGATGAACAGCTGGACCCTGTTCCCAGTGTGCGTATGAGCAGAGTTGCCAGACGAAGGGAACAGCTGAGGAACAAGGGTTGACTTGGGAGTAAGGCCACAGGTGCACGATGAATGGCCCCTCCCATAGGGAATAAAAGAGGAGCGAAAGGGGAGGGGAGTTTGCAGGAGACAATTAGTTTATTTGGGCGAAGATCTGTTCCTGCATTCTTGCCAAGTATTGTCTGTTATAGTGTGGAGTCTGAAAGATATTGGCTTGGCAGCTCTCCAAGCCTGATAAAGGTCTGTAATCGGGAAATATCTGGAAAAACTGTTGGTTGGGACTTTGCTGGAGAGGAATTCATTGTAAACTAAATAAAAGGGGTTTTATTGGGACGTCGGCTTCGTGCTTTTGTGGAAGCCTAGGTCAGAACACAAACACAATGACATTATGTGTTGGTCTTTGAGGCATGACCTCTTCTCAAGCAGCTGCTAAAGATAGGGGCTGGACAGTGCTCAATTGCCCCTGATCATACTTTTGTCTCATCTGAGAGATCGGCATATGAAAACTTATCATCCTTTGTAAACTTATCCAATGTTTTCTGGCTGTTCTGTGTTCCTTTCACCAAGACCTAAAAACAACTAAGGTTGCCAGCAGGGTTTCCTAAAAAATAACTCAAGATCTTGCGCTCAAATAAATCCAGATTCTACACACACACACACACACACACACACACACACACACACACACAGAGAGAGACAATAAATCAGTTTTAAATTTAGTTATTTTTACCTATGTATCAAAGTTGGAACAGGAGGTTTTAAAATGAGATTTCAGGCTCAATGAACCAAGATTCAACACAAAAACCACAGATGACCAAAAATACAATAAATTATTTTAAATTATTTCACTTATTTAATACATACAGTATAATGTAAGATTTAGAAAACCTAAAAAAACAGTTCTTAAAATCTAGAAATTCAGACAGGGAATGAAAAACCTAAATCTGAGTTATAAACCCAGCAACTCTGGCAACTCTGAGCCTAACAGTTAGTAAACAGTCTATTAATTGCTGTCCTGCAATTCCAATAACCCATGCCTTGCAGGCTAGCTAAAAATGATCATTAAAAAACAACAACCCTCAGATTAGCAAGCTTTTTGCCCTGGAATACTCTCCCACTTCATCCTTGCCTTGGGCAAGAGAAAGAGGAGGTCCCAACCCAAATGTGAACCTCTCCCATTTCCTTCCTCATAAGAAAGGGCTAAGTTCCAGGGCTTGTGAACTGGTATCCTAACATCACACCACAATCAAGCCTGTTCCGGAGGATGAAGGAGAGTATTTGTAGCTCAGGGTTGAAATGAGGTGTTCTTGGTACTGTCTGAGCTTGGTTGTTTTCTTGCTGACTTTTCATTACTTAAACTGGATAATTTCTTCAGAGCTAGCACTGATGATGTTACCTACTTTGGATAATGAAAGAGCGGCAAGAACCAAGTTCAAGATGTCTATGGAGATTCGCAGTCATCCAGGTCATGGTTGTCCTAAAGGTGTTTTTCAAAAAGCAACTGGACTTTCTAGTGTTTTTTTCTTGAAGACATTTCGCTTCTCATCCAAGAAGTGAAGCGAACTGAAGAAGCTTCTTGGGTGAGAAGCGAAACGTCTTCAAGGAAAAAACAAACGAAGTAAGTCCACTTGCCTTTTGAACAGCACCTCTAGGACAATCAAGCTCAGACAGCACCTAGGACCGCCCCCCTCCCGGACTAAACTGCTTACAGCATCTTTCTTTCCCAATCTCTTCTGACCTAAGAACAAGAGCACCCGCTTTTCGGGAGGCTTGTCATGACTGGAGGAGAGGTTAACACTGTCGCGGTCACGGAACGCAATTCTCCATTAAAAGAAAAGCGTGATTTTTGTAGATCTTCGCAACTTTAGGGAAGAAAGTAACTACCTGGTTCTTGGCCCGTCCCAAACTGTTTACCTCCAAAATTCGTGGTACTCGCTTCTCGAAGTTCGCTTCCACTTTCGATTTCCAGGACCTTTGACTCTTTCCCGTCAGCCCCGTCTTTCGGGCAAGATTCCCAGCTGATCGGGAAAGGAGGCGAGTGTTTTATCAGAACTTTTCTAAAGCTGTCTTTGGTCCTCAGCCCTGCGGGGCTTTAATCAAAAAGGTCTAAGTCAAATTCTACTTCGGAAGGATCCGAAAACCTACCCAGTTCGGGCTGGACAATTTATATGCATGCGCCTTCCGGAAAACCCTACTTCTGCCCCAACATCGGAGCTGTATCATGTTTCAGGAAATGGATGCTGAACTTCGACTTGTTTGGTTAGTTGGCTAAGAAGTGCTTTCTTGTTCTTTATTAAGTTTATCCAATCTCTTCTTAGAACAGAATAACAGAGTTGGTAGGGATCTTGGAGGTCTTCTAGTCCAACCCCTTGTTTAGGCAGGAAACCCTATACCTATACCATTTCAGACAAATGGTTATCCACGTTTATTTGTTGCCCAGCCGATTTTCGGGGACTTACAATATTAAAAGCAATAAAACCATGAAAAATATGTAATTCTAATTATCTTGTACATAAAAAAGCAATATATAGCTTTTTCCTATTCAGTAACTGTTATTCAAGTGTGACAGGAATTAGAATTCAACACTCATTTTAAGAACTTGTGTTGGAAAAAGTAAAGCTACGAACTCTCCCCTTTTTACTTTATCTCTTATCTGCTCTTTCCTCTTGTGTTGCAAACTCATTCCCCATTTCCCTCAACTTCTTTGCCCCCTCCCCACCAATGTGTAAACTAGACCAACTTCAGGCTAATACATAAACAGCTTTCAGGTGCCAATTCTATCACAAAGAAAATAAAAAGCCCTTACCTAAAAAAAAGTTCACCTTACTCAGGGTGCTACTCAAAGAAACCTGTTCAAATAATTTTTGCTCCTTTTACTCCAACCAGCAATTTATTTGTATTAATGAAGAATACTGAAACCTCAAGAGGAGCATAGTGTAAGTGTACTGTAGGAATAATCACATGCATATTATCATTTCTTAATCATGTATTCCCCATTCCGTTATATAGCATCTAGCATACTGTTAAATACTGGAGTTTATTTTTGTCTATTCAGTCTGACAATCAGTTTACAGGTCTTCAGAATTCCCTTAATCATAATTAGAAGACAGATCTCAATTTAAATTTGTCCCAACACATATTGGAATCAGACCACTTTTTGTGTATTCTAATCTTTACTGTACTTGACAATGTATTTCATTAGTCTAGGGGTGTCAGCCCCCCGGGGGGGGGGCTGGATCTGGCCCATGGGGTGCTTAGTTCTGGCCCGCAGGGCAGCCCTGAAAACAGTAAAGGACCGGCCTCTGGCGCCTCTGCCAGCAAAAACGGAGCTCGGAAGGGCCACAGGCAGCCCTCCGGAGCTCCATTTTTGCTGGCAGGATTGCAGGCCATTGCAGCCGAAAACAGAGCCGGTTTTGCTGGCAGAGCGCTCGGGCCGCCACAGGTGCCCCCAACACGAGTGATGTCAAGCTGGTCACGCCCACCCCAGCCCCCTGATGGCAAACACCCTGATGCAGCTCTCAATGAAATGGAATTTGACATCCATGGTCTAATACTACCAGATCTGGGCAAAAATCCAGACAACCAGCAGATGGCAGTAAGGCTGTAAATCAAACTCTATTGCCTTGTTCGGTCAACTGGATTTCTGCAGGCCAGTTCTGGTAGCCTAATTCTAACTAATCTATGAAGGAGGAAGCTTGCAATACAATTACAGAGAAATAGGGTTTTCAAAAACATTTATTAGATCAGTTGAAAACAAATCAGAATCTGAGCTTCTGGAAAAACCACTTGTTCTTGCCTGTCTTGTATCTGAAAGAAAGAAAACAATTTTGTTAATGGTTCTGCAAATCTGTGTGTTAAGCATCAGTCAAAGAAATCACTTCATGTATGAAACAAGCTAGGAAATCAGTATGTTTATAATAAATATGATGGTTGAAAATTTTAGGACTTGTAGACCTGATATATTCAGAGGGGAACCAGTATGGAAGATTGATATAAAGCAAGAGATATTGTCAGAAACACAGAAGTTATAAAATAAGCCATATCAACAATCAGAATATATGGTAAATTCCTTCTTAAAGCATTTCCTTTATTAGGGCAACTCAAAGTACAGGTAACCTTGACTTACAGCCATTTGTTTAGTGACCACTTGAAGTTACAACAGCACTGAAAAGTGACTTATGACCAGTTTTCACTTATGACCATTGCAACATACCCAGTCATGTGATCAAAATTTGGGTGCTTGGCAACTAGCATGTATTTATGACAGCTGCTTTGTTCCAGGGTCATATCATCACCATTGGTAAAACTGAAATTATTTTGTATCCACTTTTTCTTATAATTTTTTTTTGCTCCCTTAAAAGTTAAGGTCTATAGCTTGGATTCAACAGGAAACAGAATATCATTCCAAATTCACCTTTCTTCAAATTTCACTTTGGCCTCTCGTCGCGCCTTACGTTTCAGGGCAGGATCTCTAAATACATCCTTGTTGACAATGGTTTTGTCCAGGGGAATATCAACAGAGTACCTAAACAAAACACAAGAAGTGGGGAAATTACAAACCCAGAAGCACTTTTGCCTTCTTGCCTGGCTTTTATTTCAAGTTCACAGATGAAATCAGAGCACAGGAGATTGAATCAACTATTGCTCTTGGTTAAAAAAATATAAATATAACCCTACACACTTTCTTTTCCTCCCATCACATAATATTCTTCCATACTTTCTTTTCCTTTCAACTCACCTGGTTGGCATCAAGTGGTTGTAATTGTAAACTTTAACAAAGGACTTGATTTTGGACCTTTTAGCAATCTTCTTCTTGCCCATACTGGCTGTTACTTTGCGTGGATAACGATCGATACCTGCCACCAAGGCATGGCTGTATGGGCGGTCTGAAGTGCCATCATCAATGTTCTGTAATAGAAACCCACTCAAAAAGTCATCATAAGCAGCATCTACTACAATGTTTAATAATGATACTGTTAGGTAATCAACTGCAACTTTATTCAGGAGGAAAAAAAATAGTACTATTTTTGTTTTGTTCTGAACAGGAAATTATTTGGACCCAGTCAATTAAAAATAATCATTTCGTACTTTTTCAGTTGATCACTGTGCAATTACCATCCAAGTCTGTCTTTGCTTTACTTAGTTCAGAATTTACTACTCACTTTTATGGGTAGTAAGAATTTATGTTATCATAAAATGTACCTACATATATCACTCCGATTTTCAAAGCTATAATTAAGTGGAAAAAATGAACTCTGCATCAAGTTTCTTAAGACTTTATATAGCTCAACTGAAATCAAGAGATCAATTTTAAATCACGTCATACATAACTAGACACAATATAAAGCTTATTGTCAGTGACCTCTTATCACTTTCTAAGATCACTTTAAAACAGAATTTTCAATTATTATATTCAAAACCCTTGATTTTCCACCTTTGTTGTTACTGTTCCTGATACCACTTTATAATGGTTATGTAGTTTTTATACTACTACTTGTATGCTACCCTACAGTGGCTTTGATTTGATGTAAAGTGGTTCTGAAATGGTGGCTTATTACTGAAATAAATAAAAGCTAAGATAATACCATCTAAGAGCATTCCATTACTTTGGGCACAACTTCTAGAAAATAAATTGTCAACACAGTCAATCTTGGAAAAAGCAAAGCAGGGTAAGACATGATTAATATTTAGATGGGAAACCACCAGTAAATACAGGCTGTAGAGTGGAGAATAGAAAAAAATTATGGAAGAAGACAGTGGCAAACCACTTTCACACTGCTGCCAAGATGACTCCATGGATATGTTCATATGGTCATCGAGAGTTGAGTTCAGAGAGGCTTTACTAAACTACTTGGTGAAGAGATCTCACCTTAACAATAACAGCTTTGCGTCCAGAATAGCGTCCAGCCAAAACAAGAACGACCTTCCCAGGTTTCATAAACTTGCCCATCTCTTGAGTAGAACAAAGAAATTTTTTTAAAATGCAATCACATATACATATCACATCATTATTTGAAAAATTGAGCATTTCCTTGCCATCAAGCCTATCTATAAAGTTTCATTTATATATAAATATGGTTCTATCTGGGAGTGTGACAACCAGAATTTATATGCAACTTTATCTTAGCAATCAGAGGAATGATCAACGATGGTTGGGAGGAAGTTTGATTATCAACAGGGTTAAGTTAATCTCGTAGACCCCAGAGCCAAGGAATTAGTAAGGACAATGCCGTCCCACATGAAGTTTTTGCTTTATTTTTATTTAAAAGTAGACAATACATTTATTCCAGACGGCGGCAACTTTACTATGAAAGCTGAAGAAAAACATCAGCCCTTAAGAGAATATATTTCCTTCTCTAGTGCCGGCACACCACAGACCACGAGAAACGAAATTCCTTATCACAGTTACTTACTGCATCTTCATATTTCCAAACCTCCCAAACCATCAGAGACATATCTGATACCTTTTAGCTGTCCCACCAACCTGACTTTCCAAACAGTTTGAGAGGATTACAGCGGATTGTTCCACAACGGCTACACCAATCTTACCGAAGGTATTTCGTCTATGGGACGAAGCCGGAAAAGGAGAGGTACGTAACTTCCGGCGACCTTTCACCCTTCTGAACACACTGCGCATGCGCGCTTTCGTTCAGCGGGCGGGCGTTAAGAGTGCTTGATTTGGGATTTCCGTTAACCTGAGTATTTGAAAAGCAGTTTCTCTCGTCTCTTTTCTAAAATTGAGATTTGCCTTTAGAAAATAATTAAGAAATCCAGGATCTAAGAGTAGTTCTGCAATTATGTGTTTAGCTTAGTATGTTTACTACTAGTCTACCCACAACAAACGCTGATAGTGAACTCAATAATTCCTCTGCCGTTCTTTTCTCTCATACTTTGTGTGAACATTATCGTTCGAATTAAGCATTTAAAAGCGGAAAGTCAGATTTCGAGAGCAGCCAAATCTAGAATGACAATTGATTCCATTTGTTAATAGATTAAAAAAAATCAAAACACCACATGGTAATACAAACCAGCGTGAGGTAAGTCAGGAGCCTCCTTTCCCCTTTTCATATTGAATTGTGTATTAAACCAAGGGTAGAGGAGTTAGTCAACGTAAGTAGTACGATCAATTTATTTTAACATTTCCTAAACACTTTTGCCGTAGAAAAAGCCTTACTGGGACTACTTGAATTGGCTCAAAAACAATTTAGAAACTTGCTGGGCATGGTAGAGGAAAATAGCCTATCAGTCGGAGAAGGATGAGCTATCCTGATTACGTTAAGTAATTATTTTGCTTATTTTTGCCAAAGCAAGACATTTTCACTGTTCTGGAAAGATTTGCACTTACATCATTTCTGAAGAATAAATTCAAGAATGATATTTAAATGTTGGATATACCTTCTATGTTGAAATATATATTTAAGTATGCAAACCATTACAATTTGTATATTAAAAGTGAACCTTTTGCTTCAACAGTTTTTTGGAATATATTTTAGAATATAAATATACCATAAAATGTTCTTTAACACAACTTTTTCAAAATACTGAGGAAAATACATATTTCATGCACAGAGCATCTGAAGGATATTTTTGTGGATTGGCAACCTAACATCCATTTCCCATTTGTTTTTCTCTCTCATTCAAATTACTTACAATCTTTTCCATGAATCCTCTTATATAGCCAACAGAAAATTCCCTTATTTGAAATATTGGAAACCCTCATCAATATTTTCTGATAATCTTCCATAATTTCTAAACTCTTTTTCACCCCTTCTAACCTGTTTTTCTCCTGGGCATTTCTGTCCAGCTTCTATTAATGGATATGGACATGGGGTAGAAACTGGTGTATTTTAGTGTCAATAAGAAAATATTTGTACTTTGCTTTTCTGTGATTACCTCACAGCACATGCATTAGCCATTCATTACATGCTTTTCACCTGTAGTCCTTTGCTCTGGTTGAAAGCTTCTTTAAAGACTACTATTATGTTGTTTTTATGTCATGGAACACAGCATTTTCATTTTCCCCCCTTGTTTTTGAAACAGGATGTTAGTGGTGTTAATGTCATGTTGACTAATTAATTCAGAATTGTTTGAGAGACATTGAACGTTTTGAGGATATATCACTGCCAAAGTTCTGATGAACAATTTTAGAGTTTTGTAACTACAATCATGTTCATAACTTCAGCAGTTTGTTGGTGATTGTCTTCTATGCTTAAAGCATTTTTTTTACAAAGGAAATACACTACAGTGCAACATATTCCATTTCTTCCCTGTCCCTAGAAAATTAAGTAAAGCAGATTAAGCAGATCATCCTGCAAAGGACAGCTTCATGCCAAAAAATCTCCATAGACACAAGTATAATAATTTTGCTTGCTATATATCATTTTTCCATTTTCTATTGGAAAGATGTATCCATTTATTTCATTCTTTGTGAAAGAGATCTATCCACCTTAGAACTATATAGCTTTTTATGTAGATTGAAAGAGATATTGCACTTTTCCTCAGCCAAACATGTACATGTGTCCAGGAGAAGATTCTATGGCAGCCTTGGCAGCCTAGAAATACAATTAGAATCATAGAGTGGGAAGAATACAATTAGGCCACTGAGTCTAATCAGAGTCCAGTTTAGGAATTCAAATTAAAACAAAATAAATAGAAGAAAAATAAGAACAAAAACTAAGGACACCAGACTGAATTTATTAAAAGCAAAATACATTTTCCCAATCAATTTCTTCTTCCCATTGCAGTGAACTGGGTTCAAAACAAATAATACAAATATTTTTAATTGAAGATACCCAAGGGCTTAGGGTAGAATTTTTTAAAACGCACCAATGGATGAACCATCAAAGGGTAGAAAAGAGCACCTATGCTAGATAGGAGTTTCAATCAGACCATTCATATATATAGATCTATCACAACTAGTTTAAAACAAAACTGCAGTTTATGTAGCCAAGAAGTCAATGAGCCCCCTTGTGCTTGCCCTTTTGAGCAATAGCATGATCAGAATCAGCTTTGAGACTGTAGTTTGTCTTAATTCTTACACATACAGGAAGTCTTAAGAGACAGTATACAGAGTTACAAGTGCTGCATATATGGAGACTAAAAGATTACTATTCACCTAAAGAATAAGAGTGCCACAATCTGAAATGGACATTCTTTAGATACATGCATCTTTTATCACTATTCTGGAGAAACATAATTCAAAAGTGAAACATAGCCAAGCCTTGTTGCTTTAAGAGATCTAATGGAAGAATCAATAGGTTCAGATTCAATGTTCGACAATATGAATTTCCAAAACAGCAGCTTGATTGGTTGTGCATAACCAAATCAAAGGAGGCTATTTTGTCTGCCGTTGAGAAGACTTCTAGCATCAAGTTATTTGTTATTTCAAGGAAGATGCTGATTTAAATTTTCAAGCTTAATAGCTTTTTGATTCTTGACTTCAAGTTAAGATTTTATCCTACTCTGTCAAAGTAATTAAGATCCCAAATTAAACTGTCCTACAAAGAAGCATTATTGTCTCTAATTCTTTCCATCTAATTCTCAAAATAATCTCTCAGCACCTGTCCTGAATGTAGTGGATTTTTTGTTTTCCTTATGTTTGGTTGGAATCTAAGTAAACTCTGGTATTTACTTAAACAATGTATTTCCTTATCAGCAAGCCAGCTGAAAATATTGAGCATATATTGACCTGTAAGGATACAATGGACTCTATTTCCTAGCACAAAATAGTTCAATTGGAAAAAACAAACACATTTCCCTGGAAGTAACTGGTTCTGCAGCATCAGTATCAAATAGTTTAAGGCCACTGGCACATAGTAAGTCCCTTCTTCAAATGTGAGAAGCCAGGCAGTATATTTAAAAGTTACATTATAAATGTAGGCATCAGTCCCCTATGCCTCAGGGAGAGAACACATAAACTGTGATGCAACTAAAATATTAGCTATGTTTAAATATAATCTTGGTTCCATGGCAGGACAAAACCTTCCTAACATTCCCCTCCATATCTATTTGCAAGTGAAATGCTCTCTAACTCCGCTGTCAAATTTGTCCATGTAGCAGATATCTTAAAAGATTCTGCCAGTCAGGATCCTGATGCATGTGATTGGAATCGCCAATAGCAGCAGGAGACTAGTCAAGTAGCAATATTTCCTTCAGTAGTTAACACATCAATATGGCCTCCTGGTCAGAACAACAAATGTATCCTTCCCTCCAGCCAACCCCAGGACTGAAACAACCTCCACTTGCCAAGCCACTCAAAAGGCATCCCTGATGTTTTTCAACTGCCGAACGGCCAAGTCCACAGGAAGGCTGAATTGTAGATTACTAAGACGGCTAAGGAGGTTAAGGGCTCCCTCAAAGCCTGTCTGGGCCATGTAACTCCAGGGTTGGTAGTGGGCTTGGATCAAAGTTCCTGACTTACAGATAAGATTGAGCCATGAAACTAAACGCTGCTCATTGAGTGCCAGGCATACCAGCGCCTTCAGTTCTGAGTCTGCACTACGCTTGAATGGGTCATGTTCTGACAATACTGTGTGAATGGCTGACAGCAGGCTCTGCTTTGGGGTGGCAGGTACCCCACCCATCACTGGAAGGGCAAAAGACTGGGAGAGTTTGCGAGCTGGTGATTCCACAAAGGCACGGCCGTTCTTTGAACTGTAATACTTCACAAAGAGTTCCCATGGATGCATGGGCTGGGGAGAAGAGCCCAGCATAGGAAGCAAGCAGGCAATTGGAGCTAGAACCAAGCTCATCCCAGGAGATGGGGTGTAGAGACCATGAGCCAGAAGATCCCGCACAGCAGTTGTTAGTTCTTTACGTACTGCCAGTGTTAGTTCATCACGTCCTCCCAAGGAAGTGTCCTGGATACCTGAATAGCTGATGACATGTTCTGTCTCTCGCAACTGGTACTTTTGAGCAAGTTGCCTGACATGGGCCACAGCCATCTCTAGCTTGTTCATTAAAGGGGAATAGTCTCTGTCAGACTGGTTCCTCTGCCATAACTGATGAGGGATTTGACCTGTTGCACAACCAAATTGGCTCAAAGCAAAAATCTGTAGCATAGCAAGCATCCGACGCATGAGATGGAGCCCTGTTTCTCGCATTCTCTGGGTTTCTTCTGAGTTCACTGCAGAGAGAAAGTGAATATTTTTTTTAACACAATACTTGCATATTGTAGTCTCATGTCACAGTCTGAGGAAAGGACAGAAGGAGGAGAAAGACTATAATGGTTGCAGTTATACGTAGGGCTAATTTTGGCAACATTCTATATAGTTTTGGAGAAAGAACAGTACTTGAGAATGAGGTTGGTGGGTGCCGCTACAGTAATATGGGTGATGAAAGAGGATAATAATATTCATGTTAACTCATTCAACAGGACAACCTGGGCAGATAATGAAAAGGAGGCATGCCCATGTGATTGTCCATATCTGAAGGAAGAAACAGTAGAGCTGCTTTTTTTCATCTCTGAGTGTTTTACAGCATTCACATAACTCACTCCATATTCCATAAGCCTGGTATGTACCAAGTACCACATATACTCTTGCAGCCATAGCATTTTTCAGGATGAGAACTCCCCCCTCCCCCCCTTGGCTGTCTGATATTTAGAAATTTGATTTCCTTATAGTGATGGGTCATTTCATGCCTGCAATCTGATTTTCAAGACAAGAAAATAGTATAAGCCAGTAGCAATACAGTTGCAAGAAAAAGTATGTGAACCCCTTGGGATTACGTGGAGTTTTGCATGAATTGGTCATAAAATGTGCTCTGAACGTCATCTAAGTCACAACAATAGAAAAACACAGTCTGCTTAAAATAATACTACACAAACATTAGATGTTGCCATGGTTTAATTGAACATAACATGTAAACATTCACAGTGCAGGGAGGAAAAAGTATGTGAGCCCCTATCCTAATGACTTCTCCAAGAGCTAATTGGAGCCAGGAGTGAGTCAACCTTGACTCCAATCAGTGTGATGATATTGGATGTGTTGCTGACAGCTGTCCTGCCCTTTAAAAACACACACCTGGTTTGGGTTTACTGGTTTCAAGAAGCACTGTCTGATGTGAACCATGCCTCGCAGAAAAGAGCTCTCAGAAGACCTACGATCAAGAATTGTTGACTTCCATGAAGCTGGAAAGGGTTACACAAGTATCTCCAAAAGCCTTGATGTTCATGTGTCCACGGTAAGACAGACTGTCTACAAATGGAGAAAGTTTAGCACTGTTGCTACTCTCTCTAGGCGTGGTCGTCCTGTAAAAATGACTGCCAGAGCACAGCGCAGAATGCTTCATGAGGTAAAGAAGAATCCTAGAGTGTCAGCTAAAGACCTACAGAAATCTCTGGCACATGCTAACATT
>QLTV01002105.1:1830418-1848571 GCA_003457575.1 Thermophis baileyi
ATCTGCAACTACAGGAAACGTTTGGTTGAGGTTATTGCTGCCAAAGGAGGGTCAACCAGTTATTAAGTTCAAAGGTTCACATACTTTTTCCTCCCTGCACTGTGAATGTTTACATGTTATGTTCAATTAAACCATGGCAACATCTAATGTTTGTGTAGTATTATTTTAAGCAGACTGTGTTTTTCTATTGTTGTGACTTAGATGACGTTCAGAGCACATTTTATGACCAATTCATGCAAAACTCCACGTAATCCCAAGGGGTTCACATACTTTTTCTTGCAACTGTATATCTCCACTAATGGGAAAGAAATCAAGCCTACAAATGGGCATCTGGAAAAAGCTCAGCTGAGCAGGATAACCAATTTCTACTCTGCTCTTTCCAAAAGATTTGTGATGATTTTTTTCCACAATAGTATAAACAAGATTTCAGTGGCTGTTTCTGCCAACATCTCAGAGGCTGAATAGAAAAATAAGAATTGGGGCAGATAAGCCAGTGATGGAAGGGTTCTGTAACTCCCATTCCTCTCAATAACCTATTCCAAACTGCCATATCCCATTTCTATAACAAGCAAAAGTCGTCTACCAATTTTTTATTCAACCGACCTTTTTAACTATGATATGCAAACAAATTCTTGCTTGGATGGATACCCACCTCGGCTGCTTCTGTGATGTTGCTGCATGTTTGGCTTGCAGGTGCCACTTCCAGTTTGTCCACTTGAACAGTCACAATGTCCTTCCTCTGGTTTGCCAGGACTACCTTCTTCTGCAAGAAAGAAAAAGATTTTGACCAACCTTTATAAAACCAAGAGCTCAGCTTTGGCTCACATCATATATCCAGTTAACCAAAGGCCCAGCTTCATCCCAGCAATAATACTTCTCTTTCAGCTATCTTTATATAGATGAAGACTAACAGTTGCAATGCATTATTTCTATACTCTCTGCTTCCACATTCAGTGCAATCATTTGAGGATATCTCAGTTCTGTACAAGTCTTCCTAAAGAAGGATTATCCCAATTTCTAGATAGAATAGAATAAGAGTTGGAAGAGACCTTGGAGGTCTTTTAGTCCAACCCCCTGCTTAGGCAGGAAACCCTATACCATTTCAGACAAATGGTTATCCAATCTCTTCTTAAAAACTTCCAGTGTTGGAGCACTCACAATTTCTGGAGGCAAGTTGTTCCACTGATTAATTGCTCTAACTATCAGGAAATTTCTCCTTAGTTCTAGGTTGCTTCTCTCCTTGATTAGTTTCCACCCATTGTTTCTTGTCCTGGCCTCAGGTGCTTGGAGAATAGCTTGACTCCCTCTTCTTTGTGGCAGCCCCTGAGATATTAGAACACTGCTATCATGTCACCCCTGTTCCATCTTTTCATTAAACTAGACATACGCAATTCCAGCAACCATTTTTTATATGTTTTAGTCTCCAGTCCCCTAATCAACTTTGTTGCTCTTCTCTGCACTCTTTCTAGAGTCTCCACATCTTTTTTACATCATGGCGACCAAAACTGGATGCAGTATTCCAAGTGTGGCCTTATCAAGGCATTATAAAGTGGTATTAACACTTCACGTGGTCTTGATTCTATTCCTCTGTTTATGCAGCCTAAAACTAAATTGGCTTTTTTGGCAGCTGCAGCACACTGCTGGCTCATATTTAAATGATTGTCCACTAGAATTCCAAGTTCCCTCTCACAGTTCTACTATTGAGCGAGGTACCACATATCCTGTACCTGTGCATTTGGTTTTTCTTGCCTAAATGTAGAACCTTATTTTTTTCATTCAATTTTATTTTGTTAGATAGCGTCCAATGTTTAAGTTTGTCAAGATCCTTCTGTATCTTAAGCCTATCTTCTGGAGTGTTGGCTATTCCTGCTAGCTTGGTGTCATCTGCAAATTTGATGAATTCCCCATCTATCCCCACGTCCAAATAATTGATGAAGATGTTGAGGAGTACTGGGCCTAAAACAGAGCCTTGGGGTACCCCACTATACTTCCCTCCATAATCCATCTGGTGGTGATGCTGTCTAACCCACATTTCTATCTTATCAAGTAGTAGGTTATGGTCTACTTTGTCAAATGCCTTACTGAAGTCCAAGTCAACAGCATTCCTCTGGTCCACTAATTTTGTCACTTTGTCAAAGAATGCAATAAGATTTGTCTGGCATGATCTGTTTTTGACAAACCCATGTTGGCTTTTGGTTATTACTTTGTTTGCTTCTAGGTGTTCGCTAATTTGTTGCTTGATTATCTTTTCCAGAATCTTCCCTGGTAAGATAGAAAATCTGGAGTTGGCATGTAGTAATTATATAATAGAAGTTGAGTTATCATCAGTCTTTGTTAAGAACAGAAATATAAAGAGCTCTGTGGCAATATAGTGATTAACACTGCCATTCACTTGATTTCAGAGCCCCATGCCAATGTAAGTTTATTAATATTAATTTATTTAAATTTCTAAGCTACCCTTTATGACCCTGGCCTGGTTAAGGCACCAGGCTAAAAACTAGGTGACTATGAGTTCTAATCCTGCCTTAGCCCTGAAAGTCAGCTTGATGACCTTGGGCTAGTGTCTCAGCACAGCTCACCTCACAATACAGTTGTTGTGGAGAAAATAGGAAGAAGAAGGAGTATTAGATATGTTCGCTGTTTTGAGTTGTTTATAAAAATGATAAACATGGGAAAATAAATAAATAAATAAATACATACATAAATACATACTATATAGAAATATATCACTCATAAAACAGAAAAAGAATGTCAGAAGAAAATAATCACCATCCCACAACTCCCAAAGGTCACCATCAACATTAACCCTGGGAGAAGAGTCAGGTCTTACGGATTTGTTTAAATAAGGACTGAGTGAGTGATTTCAATAGTCTATAACATCCTCCTGGAAAACTGAAATCATGTGACATTTGTTGCTAAACACTGCTTTTTCAGATATCACATTTCTGTATTTTTATTCTTTCTCATAGAAAACCTCTAATGCAGAAAGAATGCAGAAGGCCAACTGAAAGCGAGTATCACACTGGATGTGGAAGTGAGTATATCCTTGTTATTGTGATGGCCAATGTTATTAAATCCTGCAAGAGCTCATAACTGAAACCACTCTAAGTATCAGTAATGATCAACTTTTCTTTCCAGACAACAACAACCCACTTTCATGGGCCTTGTTTATAAACAGCCACCAGAAATAACCATTCAACAAGCCACACAGATAAGTAGACATGTAACAAATTTTGGTACGAACAGGTTCTCCTTATCTTTTCAGACATCACAGAACCTAATATATCTGTGAAAATGGATAACAACAGGATCTGATGAAGTGGACTCTAGCCTAAGAAAGCTGATGCCATAATCAGTTTTGTAGGCTATTCAGGTTCCATAGAAATTGTTTATTTTTCCTGCATGACAGGAGAACCAACCCCACTGAAAAATTATTAAACAGGACTTTATCTGTCACCTTTTCCCGCTAATTTTGGTAAGAACAAACAAAATGTGATACTTATTAATTTTTTAAGCTGAAGTAAATATTTATATTAATTTGGTATCACAATTCGGTCCAAAACTTCAGGTTATTCAATACATTCCATAGTCCCTTTCAGATCTGGTTCCTAGTTGATCCCATGTATTGTACCAAGTATGCAAGATATGTATATTTTCTGACCCTGGATGAAATTGATAAACATTTCAAGGTCCCGGATCTGGGTTTTCAACTGATCTACCAGCTGTTCCTTTACACGTGCTGGGTTGATGATTTGTGCCACAGCAACATCCACCTGCTGACGCAACTCTTCTGGGGACAGCAAGGCAATGTCCTCACTCAAGTTCATGTCCAATTTCTTGATTAGCTCCTCAATAATCACCTGTGAAGCACAGCAGGAATAAATCAGGAGTTAATCTCACTCCTTGCTAAGGATTCTCTTCCCAAAATGTTTAAAAATCAAATGGCTCAGTTAATTTTCCCTTTATATTATTTTCCCTTTATAGGCAAAATAAAATTATGTCTGATTATATACCAATGAGTCTTACCTGCTGTCTCTCCATGACCATAGACTGAGGCAACGCATCATAGCTACCCTCCTGGTAGGCAAATGTTTCCAAGTCATCTAACTGTGCCTTAAGCTGCAGAATTAGTTCTCGTTGCTTCTCCTTTCTAGCTTCCAGCTGTTCTTGCTTCTCATATTCATTCTGAAATGAAGAAAAAAATGTCATATTGTACCTCTGTGTAAATTGTGAGTACAGTAATCGTAGGAGGAGAGATGTGTTAGTCAATGGGAGCAAAAAAAATTAAGAGGAATCTAATAGCACCTTTTCTGATTAAAATTTTTTATTAAAAGGCATTAGCTTTCAGGGGCTGCAGTTCAATTAATCAAATTCAGAGTGGCTATGCAGCTTATAAAATGAGTTGCAACTTCCAAAAGCCTATGCTTTTTCATATAATTGTTATTCAGAAAAGGTGCTATCAGACTCCTATTGACTTTAAGAGTAAAATTAGAATAAAGTTATTAAAGAACCATGTGTGTCCAGACCTAATGGCTATCTCTTGTTGCATAAAACAGTCAACCTTGAATTGAAATTGCAACAGTCTTTTGGAGCATCTTTCTCCAGCTCTTACTTCTGTCCACAATCCATTAGTCTCAAGAGAATCCATAATGATTACATCACTGGAAAGGGAAGCAGGGAAAAGATGCCCTACAATTATGACCTAGAAACTCTCCTGACAGCCACTTTATATGTCTTTCTAATTCAACAGCTTATAAAAAGTATAAGGAGATACAGAATACAGCAGACGCTTGTTAGGTAAGCAAAGTCATTTATAGAATTTTTTTTAAAAAAAGTAGTCCTCAACTTATGACTACAATTGGGATTGGAATCTCAGTTGTTGAGCAAAGTAGTCATTAAGTGAGATACCTATGCGACTGCTTCATTCAATGACCACAATCCTGGTAGTCCCAGTTGCCGTTGTTAAGTGATCTGCAAAGTTGTTAAGCAGATGGAGCAAAAGAACTGCCTGCAGATGGATTTCAACCCCATTCCCCATGTGCAGAAAAGAATGCCTCTACAGGGCTGCAGAAATGGAGCTTCCATCTCCGCCATCTGAGTTCCATTTTTGCAGTCCAGCAGAGTAGTTCTGCTACACTCAGCAGGTAGCAAAGATGAGAGAGAGTCCTTTTGATGGGCAACAACAGCTTGCAATCTTTCCCGCTGTTTCCTCCTTGACTTTCTATGGAAGCCAGCAAAGAAGATGGCAAATGGTGATCACTTGGTAAGTGTGAAGAGGTTGCCAAGTGCCCAAATGTGCGTATGTAAGGGGGGGGGGAGGACTAGACAGTGCAAAGTTTTACAATGCTTTGCAGATCATAAAGCACTCTTTCTGAGGCCATCATAACTTTAAACAGTCATTAAACAACTGGTCGTAAGTCAAGGACTAACTGTAATGATTTTTTTTTTTAAAGTTATGGTACAAGAACCTCAGAAGATTTTCTAGATCTTGGAGAAGTTTTAGGCACACATTTTATGATATGATTTGAGTCATGCCACATGGTGACTTGCTTCAAACCACAACTTATGATCCAAATTCCAGGCTCAATTGTTTTCATTAATGAGGACTACTTGTATTCATTGCTGTGGCCTCATAGCAGCTAGACAAAATTTACAATATTTTGGGAAACAATTCCATGGTATATCAGAAAAAAATTAATGTGCCGTTTAACATCTCTACCTAGGAACTCTTTTAGGAGGTATCTAATTATATCCCCTTATAAATTATAGTACAGGTAGTCCTTGCTAAGTAATAATTGGCAATGGCAACTTGGTCATTAAGCAATCACTAAATAAAACCACAATTGTACTTATAAACTTCCTTCACCTTTCCTTAGCTTTATGCTGTGAAAAGTTTAAAGGTGAGGATTAACCAGCCATAAAATTACTTTTTCATCATCATCGTAACTGTGAATAGTCTATTATAAGGACTACCTGTACAACATGTCCCACATTACCATGTGGGAGTCAGACAGGTAGAGGTGTTCAAAATACAGAATCTTTTGGTATCTACTGTCAGTGACTGCCAAAGACAGTCAAATCAAATTTAATTAGTGCTCTATGATAACAGTAACTTGTTAGGGATTAGCAGAAATTAGTTGGCATGATACTGAAGACTCCAAACTTTATGCTGCCTTAGTTATATGAATACTATTTATATATTTCTGCTCCTATACTTCAATCAAATGTCATATAATAAAAATACTTAAAAATTTTGTAATTCAAAATTTCCCCCACAATCTATATTACTAAACTTCCTTATTTACTAATCACAAAGTTATAAAAACAAACTGGACTAATACATCTTCAAGTACTAATTCTGAAAAGAATTCTGAAAAGAGAAAGTCTTATAAGTCTGTTGGACAATACATTTTATTAATTCGCTCTGGTTGAAAAAATATTTTCAGTGATTAATATCAGTGTCAGAAATTTAGAAGTGGAAAACTCCAAGTGTGGCTTTATAATAATTTATAAAATTTCAACCATATTGGAACATACCCATCAGGAAAAGCAGAATGAGCCCAAATCTTAAGGTAATCTAAGTCCTGTTTTTTGACAGCCAGTTGATTATAGGAACATCATACAGTAATAACAATCTCTTCTCAACTGTTGATTTCAATAGCTTCACTGAAACAGATTGTTCCTGAAAGAGTAGAGCAGTTGCATCCTTCACTACTGTAATGTTTCCCTTAATATGGGACTCGAAATCTACTTCGTGGTTTTAAATACCAACATCAAAACTTTTAAGTAACTGGTATATTTTCCACTGGTGGGTAAATTTCCCATTGCACAGAGCCAAGCTCCAGGAAATCTTTTTAGCAGCTTAATATTCAACTATCTCAGATGGCTCCGGATTTATATCTATCGTATATAAAGTAAATCAGATTTATTAGGCAACGAAGTTACCTAATGTATGTTTGAAAGATCACAGCGGAGGAGGGCTGCATCAGTGACCTCCAGCTCCTGCTCACCTTGGCGTCACTGCCCACTCCATCCACCGCCGCCGCAGCAAAGCCGAGGCCGGAGCCGGGGCAGCCGCGGAAAGCGAATTCCTCAAGCTCACGGAGGAGACGCTGCTGCTGTCCTGGGCCGGCACGCGCCACTTGCCGGAGCCGGAACTGGACCTGTGCGAAGTGAGAAGCCAAAGCTAGGAGCGCCGAGTGAAGGCGGCGGCGTTCCGCCCTAAGTGCCCGCGGGGATCCTGGTTCGGCTTCGATTTCCTCCACTACTTCTTCCTCTCCAGCTTGCACCTCGGCTACCGCGCCCACCGGCGCCCAGCGCTCCCCGGGACTCGCCGCAGTCTCCATTGCCGCCGCTTCGAGGAGCCGCCGGTATCTACTACTATAAAATGTCAACGGGGAACCGGGCCGGCAAAATGAAACGTCATTTCCGGTCCTGTGAGAAGCGACAGAGAAAATCGTCATACGGAAGTAGATGTGGCCTTCGGTTCTTTAACGCGCGCAGGAGCGTACAAGTAGCGTCATGGCTGCGTTCGTATGATGTACGTTCCATGATTGACTGGAGGGGGCGGGGTTATTTAAATCAGTTTTCTGGATTCGCACGACACGTTGAAGTATAAATTAACCAAGGGAGTTGAGTTCGCACAACACATTTGATTAAAATGAGGCTCTAAACGGCAATCAAAACAAGATAACGGTCAATTGCCTAAAATAAACTTCAGCGACTTCGTTTGAAATCTGAACGCCGGGTAGAAAAGAAAAGAAAAGCGTAGCTATGTTAGTAAAAAAGACACATATTTCAGCTGAGATTAACTAGAATTTTCTTAACTGCATAATATATAATACTGATTATTTCGAAGGAAGGGAACGAACGAACGAAAGTTAAAAGTTATGTTGCAATTATATAAGGTTTAGAATTCAGACATATTTGCAGAACATCTCACACTTATTTGGAAATTTCTTTTTCAAAGAGGCTTTCTTCAAGCATAGTTAAAATGTTAGAAGTTACAACTTGGTGTGTTTCTATAATGAAATGAATTGATTTACTGAACAGAAATCTTGAACGTAATCCCTTTAAGCAAACGTGCCTTATCTTGAAAACAAATTTACACCGGTCCTCAAAAGTTTCTGCCAAAGTATGAAGAATAACTACTCTTAAATTAGCTTATTGAAACTGACATACCCAAGAAAGTTTTTGTTTCAACTGAACTATAAGCATCAAAGCGACTATAGTACCTAGTTAAAATAGATATATGGCACCTATGATATATTCTGGAATGTGTCAGGACATTTCTGGAAATGAGTGCTGGGCAGCAACTACTTGGGAGGGGGAGCCTCTGAATTTAGCTCCGCCTGGCCCAAGAGGATCAAATAAGCCTGAAAGGGCAGGGAGTCTGGGGGACACAGAACACAAAAAACGGCAGCCATCATGGCAAGGTGAGTGCTTGTGGTTTGGTGACAGCCCTTTGATAGGACTTCTGTCTTTCTCTTCCAGCTGATCTGATTTGATGATCTAACTTCTGGGATCCCCTCAAAATAGAATAAAAATCTATGGTCTTGCCTGCTTGGGCAGGAAGCCTACTTCCTCAGATCTTTAATATTCACTGTATTAAAATGTGGTATTTGTAGCTGTAAACATTTCATTGATTAGAACTTTTCAATTATATTACATTGTGTAATCCTCCTAGTATCCTTTTCCAAACTGAGAAGATAGAAATAACTGTGATATTTTACAGAATAACAAGCAGCTCTCTCTTTTCAATGATCAATTCAGTCTAACATTCCTGTTATGATATGTGGATTGATATGTGGATTAGGTCTGAGTAATTTATTTGGGGGTTTGAGGAAATTTGCTAATTTTAGTTGATTAACTTAGTTTCAGCTTGACTGTCAATTATCTAGTGGAGACAAACCATTGTAGATTCTACAGTATTAATATTTTAAAGAAAGATGGAAACAGTATAAGGAATAAAATATATTTGGATATAAAACTTCTCACAATCGTCCCCTTGTGTGTACACACACACACACACACACACACACACACACACACACACACACACACACACACACACTATTGTCTATTTGTAACTTCATAAGGGAAACATCTTTAGGGAGAGCAGTTCATTAAGTAACATTGTTAGAAGAAAAACAGTGATGTAGTGCTTCAAACTATGCAATCCTATATTTTATGGACTGAGAAATTATTTTGGAAGGAAAATAATTTGAAAGGGTCAGTACAAGGCAATTATCCCAACAAGTGACAACCCTCACAATCTACCACGCCCAGTCTTCTGCAAGTTTTTCCTGGAGTTTCACTTGATGGGAGTTCATTTAAGGTTTTGTTTTGCCTATATGCATTGTGGATGCATGGTACATCAATAATAATTGCATCTATTAGAACATGCTAATAATTACAAGCATACAAATTAATATCCATTTTTTTTCCACTATCTCCCCTGTTCCATGAGTACCAGTATAAATCCAGTCAATTATATTGTTATTCTGTAATGGCAGTTTGGTAGGTTGGTTTTGGCATCTGTGGTGATCAGCAGGAATAGATGCAGTAGAACATCAGGCAGGCAGTTTGGTTGATGAAGGATATCCATGTCCAATGCTGTTTAATTTCCAGTAGCTTGGAGAACTCTTCCTGAAGTGACTGCAGTTTCTCCTATTGAGGTCTATTGAATCAAAAGACAATTGATAGCATTATTGTGGGGGAGCCAGGGTTCCATTAACACTCACCGTACATCTATACTCAGTAGAGCCAAGACTGTTATTGAGTGCCCATTCAGGTGCCATTTTGTTGTTATTGGGCATTTTTCAGATCTATTCCTGTAGTTCTCAATTATGCCAACCACTCTTTCTCAGCCCAGCCCACCTCAGGTTATTGTTGTGTGGAAAATAAAAGGCAGGAATGCAGATAGTCCTTGACTTAGAACAATTCACTTAGTGACCATTCAAAGTTACAGCTGCACTGAAAAAAGTGACATGATCATTTTTCACACTTATGACCATTGCAGTACCGCTATGGTCACATGATCTATGACTCACATTTATGAATGTCCCGGGGTCATGGGATCACCTTTTAAAACCTTCTGCCAAGCACAGTTAATCGGGAAGCCAGATTAACTTAATAACCAGGTTGCTAATTTAAGAACTGCAGTGATTCACTTAACAAATGTGGCAAGTAAAATGAGGCAAAACTCACTTAACAAATTTCTCACAACATAAATTTTGGTCTCAATTGTGGTCGTAAGTTGAGGACTACCTGTATTAAGTATGTTCACTGCCTTGAGGTATATATTAAAAATGAGATGATAATAATAATAAAATCTAGATAGTGGACATGACAGTACCTGGAGATAGGAGAATAGATGAGAACTGGAGAAGATAACAAAATACAGGACCTGCAAATAGAAGTTGAGTGACTATGGCAAAAGAAAGCAAAGATAGTATCAATGGTATTAGGTGGCTTGGGTGCAATCCCAAAACAACGGGAGTATCATTTGAACACCATTGGCATTGACAAAAGTACCATCAATCAACTGAAAAAGGCAGTTCACTCGGAACAGTTTACATCCTGTGACAATACCTTTAATACCATCAAACAATATCTGCCTGCTCCAGATCATTGGAAAGGATCTATCTGGATAAAAACGCCAGATCCAGTCTAAATATCTGTGCAGCCAACCATAATGTGGAATAGCTTGACATTCCATATTTTTTTTGGAGATGGCATTCACACTTTTACCACCCCAGTGTGCATTCTTCTTTTGTTTCCTTAAGACAACCAGCCAAAACTCTATGGTATGACCGTCCACGATATGTATTTCTGGAATTCTGCGTGGAAGACAGCAGGGATGTAAAAGTGGACCTGGATGATTACAAGGTAATATTCAGGTAAGAAAACATTGTCTTCTATTTTAGGAGGAAACCCCCCCATAAATGTTGGTGTTAATAAGCAAACACAAATGGCTAGCTTTTATTTTCCATTGAACTCTGTGGAACTCATTTCTACAAAAAAATACATTGGATTGTGTTACTATCTAACTTTGTCGATTTTCTGATTCTCATTCACACATGATCAGTACTTAGTCTAATTCTTCACACAACTGCTTTCTTCTCTAAAAATGGAAAGTATGCCTTCAGAAGGTGGATTAGTAATGTTTAAGTAATATGCAGGTAGTCTTTGACTTATAATCAGAATTGGGACCAGAAATTCCCCAATGCAGTTGTTAAGTAGATTGCGCCTGATTTTGCAACCTTTTTTGCCTATTGTTAAGTGAATCAATGGTCATTAAGCAAATCTGGCTGCCCCCACTGACTTTGCTTGTCACCAGCTGGAAAGGTCATAAATAATGATCACATGATCTGGAATGCTACAATTGTCATTAACACATGCCAAGTGCCCAAATACATGCCAAATTTTGATCACCGATCCTGGGAATGCCATGATAATTGTAAATGCGAGGAATGGTTCTAAGTCACTTTTTCAATGCTGTTGTAACTTTGAACGGTCACTAAATGAAGGGTTGTAAATTGAGGACTACCTGTAATAGCTAGCTTACTAAGCCAGTTATCTGCAGTAGCATTTGTGAAAAGAGAGAATTTCAAATAAGTATTTACTGTCTATCTTTCTGCAGCTGTAAGAATACTGATGGCATTGAAATATACAACGAGATTCACTTTTATGCCCGAGTAAATTCCAAGGTAAGCAGCTGAATGGAGAGGACCAGCTTAAAATAAAAGAATACATCTATTTTTCTTTGATATTGATAGTCTTCAACTTACAATCATAATTGGGACTGAAATTTATATTGTAAGTTGGTGTGGTCATAAAGCAGGATGTCATGTGACCGCACATATTTATGACAGCAATCACAACTCTCTCCACTATGGTCATAAATTGAGAATTACAGATCATTAAGTGAGTACCCACCACAATCTAAGCTATTCTGAGCTGATCCCTCCCAGCCTGAGCCTCAATAAGTAGGGCTCTGCCACTAACACTCCCACTCTCTCACACCCATGCATCATTATAGGGAAGACTATTACTCTAAGTAGCTTGCTTTCTGTATTTATATCAATATCTCTGTTTTTCCAGATCTTACTCATGTTAACTATTGCAGTGCAGCCTAAGGTTATCCTGCATCTGATTTCAGGAGTAGAACTGCCATCGTGAACAATTTTGGATCCAAGGAAGATAGATTCTTGAACTAATTTAATTTTCTCCTTGTTGATTTTAAATGTCTCATATCCATCTGTATCTGTTGTCATTATCTTTGTTTTCCTGAAGTTAAGATTCAATCCTGTGTCTTTTTCACTTTCATCCTTGATTTTCAAGATCTTCTTTATTTTCATCCAGTGTTGTATCATCTGTGTACCTCAAATTATTTATGGTTCTTCCCCCAATCTTCACTCCAGCATCAAGCAGTTCCAGATCTAATTTCTGCATGATCACTTCAGCATACAGATTGAACAAAAAAGGTGATAAACTACATCCCTGTCTAACTCCCTTACTGATTCTGTGTCATCATAAAGTGTTCTCACTGTTGCCTCCTGATTAGTGATCTGATGAATCAGATATGTTGGGACACCAAGATCATGCAAAACTGCCCATACAAAGCTGCCCAAAGCTGCCCATATTGTGTTCTATACAATCAAAACCTTTTCTGTAATCAATAAAGCACAAAGACCCTTTTTGATATTCACATACTTTTTCCATAATCCATCTAATATTAGCAATGTGATATCGAATGCCGCGCCCCTTTTTAAAGCCAGTTGTACATCAGGTAACTTTTGATTGATGACATTTTGTAGCCTCTGTTTAATGATTTTTAACAGAATTTTGCTTGCATGAGAAATCAATACAATGACGTGATATTTGGAGCAGTCTCTAGCATTGCCTTTCTTTTCAACTTGGATAAAAACAGATCTTTTCCAGTTCTGAGGCCATTGACATGTAGTCCATATCTCTTGACACAGAGCAGTGATGATGTTAACTGCCACTGGTCTTAGTAATTCTGCAGGTATTCCATCAATACCTGGGGATTTCCAGTTCGGCAATTTCTCCATGACCCATTCTACTTCTTTCAAGATGTTTGGTTCTTTATTAATTGGGCTGTCATCATTGTCATTTTGATGGTAACTCAAACTGCTATAGAGTCCTTCCATATATTCTTTCTATCTGTTTTGATCTTCTGGTCATTTAGTATATTCCCATTGCAGTCTTTAACAGTTCCTTGCTATGCTGAAAATCTGGATTGCATCATTTTCAGTACGGCAATCTTAGTATGCTCTTCCCACTGCCTATTTTTGTCTTTCCTGGCTTTACATTGGAAAATTGTATTCAGTTTTTTAACTTCATCCTTATTACCTTTGGCTTTGCTTATTTGTTCTCTTTGGTTTTTCACGTGACACATACTTCCAAGCAATTTCCATGTTACCTCAGATCTCTCATCACTATTCATTTGGGTTTTTCCCTTCTAAATTCAGCGACTCAAACCTATTAATAACTTCTATGACATACATAGGTGAGATGTTTACATTGAATTTTGGGGAGAAATTACCTTTTAACTTTGCACAGTTTGAGGTTCAGTTTAGCCACTAATAGCTGATGGTCTGAATTACAATCAGGAAGTGTCTTAACAGATACAACTGAACCTTTTCAGCGTTGTTGGCATAAAATGAAGTCTATGTGATTTAGATGTTGTCCATTTGGTGCTGTCCATGTGTATAAACATTGCTTGTATTGAATAAACCACATGTTCATGGAGTTGATATGAAATCATTTTCCTGGCAATTTGCATTAGGCGATCGCCAACTTCATTCCATTCAACTAGCCCAAACTTGCCTACTATTCTTGCAATTCCTCCTTGATCTACCTTCGCATTGAAATCACCCATAATATAAAAAAATCTTTTTTGTTTTTTTTTTGTATTTGCTTGAGAGCACTTTGAAGCTCACTGTAGAAAAGCTGAATTTCATCATCATTTGAGTCTCCAGTTGGGGCATAGATTTGTAGTATAGTGATGTTGAGTGGCTTGCCTCAAATTTGGATAAATATTATGCAATCACTATATGCTCTGTGATTCTCAAAACATTTAGCCATTTGTTTGCTTATGAAGAATGCAACTGCTTTTCATCTTATATGATTTCCAGAAAAATAAACCATAAACTATCTGATTTGAATTGACCACTAACTGCCCAATGTAACTCACTGATGCCAAGGATGTCTAGGTTTACACTAATCATTTCTCTTTTTACAATTTTGAATTTCCCAAGGGACACGCCTCTAGCATTCCAATTTGATATAACTTTGTAGAGTGTAGGTGACCTCTTTCATCATGGGCACCATCAATTGTTGGGTTTCACGAAGGCGTTCCTCCAACAACATTATAAAGACCCTGACTACTAAAAGCTTGTCCATGCTCTTCTCCAGTAATCCGCTGTGGGTATCCATATATGAGTCATATTGAGTTATTGCCATAAAGTGTTCTGTTGAGATTTTTTACAGGGTAGTTCACCATTGCTTTTTGTAACCCTCCCCATTTATCCAGGTTTGGGACCGGTATATAGATGAATCAACCATATGGTTGGGTTATATAAGCATAACAAGTGTAAATATAAGCATGGGCTAAAAACAGTACTTTCTGGTATTTTAAATTTGTACTGCTCTGCATTTTATGTTCTCCATTTTATATTCAATAGGAGATTCCCAATTATTGACAAAAAGTCTGATGTACAAACAACATTTTTCACATATAGTTTATAATGTGTTTAAACTATATGGAAAAAAGGCTCAGGGATGCCCTCAGGCTTCTTGTTTATTCTATTTCCAAGCAAAGATATCACCGTGACTATTGTAGATGGAGACCTTCCAAAGCAAATAAGAGCAAAAATGTGGTCCTCAAAGGTGGATTGTATCAGTATTTATAGGATTAACTTAACTTAAATGTATACGATTAATTGCAATTACAAGTTACTTATAGAAGAATTAACTGGTAAAACTCAGACTTTTTTCTACTACAATGTAATCACTTTCAGGATTCCCAAAATAAGCGTTCAGGCAGGTCCATCACACTCTTTACACGCAAATGGAAGGACAAAGTGCCATGGCCACGTCTCACCAAAGACGATTTCAAGGTAGGACACCTTTAATCTTCCCTGGTTAATTAGGGAACCAATACATGTAGTCCTTGTTTAGCAACCACAATTGGGCTTGACAACACTATTATTAAGTGAAGTGATCTCTAAGGCAAACCATAACTCTGCTTATGATCTTACTTCAGCTTTCCTTTGCCTTACAGACCTGCAAAAGTTGTAAATATGAGGACTGGTTGCAAAGTTACTTCTTCATCACTATGAATGGTCATAAAAGTGGGCAGTTGCTAAACAAGGATTACTTATATTACCAAATCTTAGTATTAAATGGGGATATCAGTAAGACCAAATCCTGCTTGCTTAACAATCTCCATAGAAAACCTTTTAATTTTTAGTCAAAGGGGGCAGTTAACACGACTTAGTTGAGATTTTATACCAGTTGAAAGTAGCTGATTTGGAAAAATATATTCTGATTTAATACCAGTTCTTTTCCTGTTTGGTTGCAAAGATGAGAAAATTAGAATGCCATTGCTTTATTTATCATTTGGTTTTTAAGTGCTACTTTTAGTAACAGTAATAAGAGCAAAGATGGAACATGCTGTAAGCAATTGTTCATCTTATTTGCAGCCAGCATGGCTCTCAGTGGACTTTGATAACTGGAGAGACTGGGAAGGAGATGAAGAGGTGGAAGCAGCCATGGTCGAACAATATGCAGAGGTGAGCACAATTATCAGATCAAGGCAGAATTCTAAAACTTACCTGACTCACTCTGAAGTCTGAGAAAGCAGAAAGTGGCTATTCTGTATCCCAATTATAGTGCTAACTAATAGTGACAGTAGGAATGATGAGGCTTTTACATTTATACAGAATGCAATGGTTCTATTTGGCAATGTCACAAGTAATAGCAAGAAAAACACCATTTACCAAAGCAGGTGTCCAGGTTCCGACTAACGAGCCCAAGAAAATCAGAACTCCAAGGCGGGAATCTTCCTTAAAGTACTTCTTTATTGGGTACATCATATTGGCACATTTAAATGCAAAACCAACTCTAAATACTCCCTGGGGTTTCAGTATAATTAAAATAGTAAATGACCCCCTCCCCAAGGGTCACTGCAGGGGTGAAATGCAGCAGATTCTGACAGGTTCTGGAGAACCGGTAGGGGAAATTTTGAGTAGTTTGGAGAACCGGCAAATACCACCTCTGGCTGGCCCCAGAGTGGGGAGGGAATGGGGATTTTGCAGTATCCTCCCCCTGCCACGCCCACCAAGCCACGCCCACAGAACCGGTAGGGAAAATTTTTGAATTTCACCCCTGGGTCACTGGTCACATTGTCCAATTAAGTTACTTGGCAGGCTCCTTAGGCACTCCCTTTTCTTCATCCAACACCTGCAGGGTTGACCTTGGTTCCCACGAAAAAGATCGGTGTTGCGTCTGGCAATGCGTTCCAACCTCCCCCCCCCCAAATACAGTGTGGCAACTGAGAAGAGCGAAAATGGCATCAGTCTGATTCGGTTCGAAGTTGACAGCAGGATTGTGCTACTATGTGTTACATGCCATAAATTCTTGTATTATTTATGCAATACATGAAGTATTCAATATTGTAAATTTATGCTCACATTAAGGTAAAAGGTAAAATCAAAAGGTAAAAGGCTCTAATAAGAGAGAAAAGAATATTGACCTTTCCCTAGTTCTGAGATTTCAAAAATAGTTGTCTACATGCTAACCTGCCCTCTTTTTACAGAGCATAGTAGAATAACATAAATTTAGTTAGCCGGATTCAATACTGTTACTCATTGACTAACATGAATAATAGTAGATATTTTAATAACTTTTTAATGCATATAACTGTTAATTATTTAGCTATACTCTTTGGGTAGGAATATCCTCCATATTTCTCAATATTAAATAGCAGCACTGTTTGCTTTAATCCCCTTGTTCCCTTACAGCTCATGCAAAAAGTCACTAAGAAAGATACACCCCCAGCCATGGATGATCTTGATGTAAGTATGTAGGAAAAAGCAACTATTTCTGAAGTTCTGCTTGCTTGACTCCATACTATCAGTCTGTCAGATTTATAAGTTAACATGGCTGGAGAACTGGGATGGAATATGGCTTGTGCTTCACTAGTATTTCAAGCCACTGTGCCAGAACTTGGAGAAGTTGATATATACATTTTAAAAGTATTTCATTTCATAAATTTGGGGTATGTTCCTCTCTTAATGAAAGTACTAATCTTTCTCTGTATGCGCTTAATAATTTTAGGATGACAGCTGAAAGGGCACATCTCTCTGACTGGACTGCTACCTTAGTTTACTACTGCTACAGTCAGCAGTGACATGGGACTAGGCCTCATACCGGCTAAGGCCTAGAATAAGGAAGCAGATGTGATCTGGCAAAGTGTTTCAAATGTATTTGTTTTCAATGAGTGTTAAATTATTGCAGTGTAATTTTTCTGGATGACTTTAATAAACAACTCTTTGGCCCAAGACCTAGCAGAGTTTCTGTAATCCATTCCCTATTAAGTGTAGAAAGAAATGAGACTCAGGTAGCAGTCTTTGTAATCTGGATAATTACAAAGAAACTCTTCAAAAAATTTTGTGAAAGAAAACGACAGTACCTGATGCTGATTTTACTTTCAAGGAGACATTTATACCTGTGTGTTGCCCCTTTCACTAAGTGGTCATCCTTACTTGATTTTTGAAGTTCAGTCATGATTGACAACCATCTGGAAATACTCAGCTGTTGAATAAGCTGAATAATAATAATAATAATAATAATAATAATAATAATAATAATAATAATAATAATAATAATAATAATAATAATAATAATGATAATGATAATAATAATAATAATGATAATGATAATGATAATGATAATGATGATGATAATGATAATGATAATGATAATGATAATGATAATGATTATGATAATGATAATGATAAAGATAATGATGATGATGATGATGATGATGATTATGATGATTATGATTATTATCACCATCATCATCATCATTACTATTATGTCCAATAAGCTATTATTGGAGAA
>QLTV01002105.1:1867164-1883176 GCA_003457575.1 Thermophis baileyi
GGTCGCGGTGGCGGGGGGGTCGCGGGGGGGTGTCGCGGCATTAGAAAGGTTGAGAACCACTGGTGTAGAGGGACTGTTATCTGAGGGACTGTCAGCTATAGTGTCTGCCTGTCTCTTATGATCCAACAGTTGACTTGTTTTGGGTCATGTCAATCAAGCAGTGTCATCAAAGAGTCATCAAACAGTACTCAAGAAACCAGCCTTCTCTATTGTTGCCCCTGTCTTCTGGAACAGCATCCTGCAGCCCAGATACTGGTATTTGTACAATCCCCTGTCCATGAGCCTTAAAAAACCTAGCTGTTTTCCTTGGCCTTGGGTCAATGTATTTTTGGACCTTTTAAAATAATTCATGAATGTTTTTGGTTTTGTTCCCTTCAGACTACTATTCATTTAATTTGATATTATTTTTATCTTTTTTTATTGAGAAGCTTCAGAGAGTTGTTCTGGAATTGGAGAGCCTAGAAATTCCATGAATGAATGAATGAATGAATGAATGAATGAATGAATTAATAATATAGAATGTTAAACTAGTGAATGAGATTAAAGATTGATTTCACCACAGTTCATATTTGCACAAGGGTTAATAAGCTATGTAATTCTCAGATAAACATGCATAATATTGCTGCCTCCATTTCATTCCACCCTAATTCTTAATCAAAAGAAGATCATGGAATGGCCAAGAAGACTCTTTGTAGATCTGTGTTTTCTCCCTAACAAATAAGGGGGATATATTATATTGCCTTTCTCTGCCCATTGTAGGGAGCTGGGCCGTCAGCGAAGTACTATTGAGCTAGATACCTTGTCAATGACAGTAGATCAGGTGACAGCCCTTGAGCAGAGTGTGAATGAAAAAATTCGAGCTCGAGTCCCTGTGATGGTTCGAGAGTTTGCTGTGGGTGATCCTGAAGTTGAGATGGTAAGTTTGGCCTGCAATAGTGGAAAAAGAAACTACTTTGTATTCTTCTCTAACCAGATACTGTATTATAGGTAAGGAGCCGTGGCTTGCCAGATGATCATACTGGACCAGTTCGGATAATAAGCATTGAAGGTATTGATGCCAATATGTGTTGTGGAACACATGTCTCCAATCTCAGTGACCTGCAGGTGAGGCCCCACATGCAAGGTTTTATAAATTGAATTTCTTCAGATGTGCATGTCAGGCTGTCCTACAGAACAAAAATAGCCTCTTTGTGCTTGTAGAAATCTTTTAATCTGACTCAATGTTTGTTTGTTCAAAAGGTCATTAAGCTCTTGGGTACGGAAAAGGGGAAAAAGAACAAAACCAACTTAATTTTCCTGGCTGGTAATCGGGTGCTGAAAAGTCTGGATCGAAGCCATGCCACTGAAAAGGCCATGACATCACTGCTTAAGCAAGTATTCCATTTTCTGTATATCACAAATGGGCCCCTCTACACACAGTCACAGAAAAACTATTTCAGACTTACTGGCCTGAGAATTCCACTTAAGCAGTAGAAGGAAAAGCAGCTGAACTTTGAGATTTTTCTCAAATCCAGAATCAATGACACACAGGTTAATTATTTACTGAAGAGGAACAAATACTTTATTTAAGTATATTTAAAGTTCATGATAAGTAATGTAAGCCTCTGAACAATTGTTCCTAAGCTGGAAAAAAAAATGTTCCCAAATCATACAGCAATTCCTACTACAATCAGTTCTGCATCCCCTATTCATACAAGGTGCTCCACTTACATTTCTCCTCAAAGCTTATTCTCAATAAGATATTATACAGTTTCCTGAATCCTGTGGTTGCCTTTGTATTTTAGGAATGGTCCCGAAGAACATGTAGAAGCTGTGAAAAGGCTGCAGAGCTCTCTGAAGTTGCTTCAGAAGGTAGGTTTATGTCACTTCATTTTCATCTGTCATGGAAAGTTTCCAGCCTGGCTTTATAGTAACCACAGCAAGATACATCGTCAACTTTATGTTAAAATAAGACATTGGTAAGCAGTTTACAGAAAAGCATGTTTAGTAATGGAATATGGAAACCAAGTTTGAGGAAGTGTGTTGGTTAGGAATGATAGTGACTATGACTGCAAATTTTCAGGATGGTTCTGGCTCATTAGAAGGATGTCCAGCCTCTAGAAGGATCAGATTGAGAACCAGTTGCAGGCAGATTATACCTACTTGCCTTTCAGGGCTATCCAAGGTCTGTTCTTCCAGCACAAAATTACATGTGATTTAGAATCCAGATGGGTAGACTACAGCTTGATCATGGAGAAGCTCAGTAACATTTATTGCATCCTTGTCTTTCTTTACCTTGCTAGTCCCTGCTCAGTCATTTCCTCAGTCATTTCCTCAGTCAGTTAATCTTTGCTAAGTGTAACAATTGATTGAGTGTAACACATCCATGATGTACTTCTTTTTTCAGAATAATGTGAATTTGCTAAGAGATTTAGCTGTTCTTACAGTGCAGAACTTCAAAAACACCACAGCTCAACAGCCAGTATTTGTCTTACACAGGTGAGGGAAAAGACTCCTCATGTTTAAACTTGGCTAGTTTGGCAGACCAGCATGAGAAAATCCATTTATATGTTTGCTAAGAGTCAACACCAGTCTGACAATATCAGTATGGTGGAACCAACAAATGTCTTAGATAAGGGAAATTCAAGATAACCCTCATCTCCCATACACCCACAAACATGAAATTATCAGAGTTTGTTGCAGAAAATTAAATCCAGAAAGCACACACAGGCAGACTGATGCAGCAGGATTCATTTAAATAAGAAACTTCTTTATATACAAGAATATGTATACAATACCAATGTAGATTCTTCTTTAAGCAGTTACAAGCAAACACACAGGCAGGAGAGAACAGTTAGTTTCATTTCAGAGTTCAGAGTGGACAAGAGTACAGAGTGGGCTGAGCCACGCCCAGCCTTCTAGCTTCAGTTTCGATTCTCTGCACAGACTCAGATGTGTTTAGCTCCCATTGGCTGATTTAGTTGCTATGCCTATTCATTGGCTGACCTTGTTACCATTGGCTCTCTCAGTTCATGAATAATCTGACAGAAATGATATTTAATTTTATCAACAAGAACATTTTAGTGTCTTGAGAACTCTATTTTTACTTTAATAATAAATAATAAATAAGTAATAAATACTTTAATAATAAATAATAATAATAATAAAGCTCCATCAAGCAAAAGTGTGTTATATTTTAACTCTCCAAAAAGCTGAAGTTAATACAAATTAAATTGTCAAACCAATCCAGGCACTGTGTGTTTGATAGACCTGTTACAGAGGGGTATGAGAGTGGAAGTTTGGACTTATTTCTTATAACATTTTAAAAATAGGAAAGAATTTTTCTATTCTTCTTAGGGGATCATGGAATATCTTTCTCCTCTCTACAGGAAAGATGGTGACTCTGAGTTCATGAATATAATTGCAAATGAAATTGGCTCTGGGGTGAGTCTTTTCTTGTTTCTCTAATTTTTAAAATAGGAAATCTTCAACAAATATTTATTTGTTGAAGATTTCCTATTTTAAATTTAAAGGAGGTTCCTGTTTCTGATACAGATAGATCTTATTAACAATCATTTGTTCAATGATCATTTGAAATATAACAGAACTGAACAAGAAGATTTATGACTGTTCCTGATAATGTGTGGCTGTTGTGATGTTCCCATTGTCAGGTAATCGCAATTCGGGCATTTCGCAACCAGCTCACAATGATGAGGGTTGCAGCATCCTGCGGTCATGTGCTCTCCATTTGCAACCTTCACAGCTGGCTTCCAACAAACAAAATCAATGGGAAAGATGGCAGGTGGTTGTAAATTGAAATCATGTAACTGTGGGACACTGTAACAGCATGGGATTCGTCTAACAACCACAACTGGAACTGCTGCAACTGCTACCCTGTTTCCCCCAAAATAAGACATCCCGTATAATAAGCCCAATCGGGCTTTTGAGTGCATGGCAATAAGGCCAAGCGCTTATTTCAGGGTTCAAAAAAATATAAGACAGGGTCTTATTTTCGGGGAAACACGGTATTATAAGCCTATGCATGGTCACACTTTGTGACCATGTTCCTTAGTGATGGAATTGACAATCCTAGTTTCGGTAGTTCTTGACTTAATGACCATTATTTAACAATGGTTGAAAGAAACACTGAACTCGGGAAAAGTGATTTATGACCTGTTCTTGCACTTACGACTGTTGCATCACCACCCCAACCCCCACAGCCATATGATAACAATTTGGATGCTTGGCAACCAATATGCATTTACGACCAGTTGCAGTGCTTTGTATCACATGACTGTTTTGGGAATTTTTTGAATGGTTTCCAGTAAGAATTGTCAATTGGGTAAGCTGGATTCGCTTACGATCATGTGATTTGTTTAATAATTGCAGTAAAACTGGTTGGTCATAAAATTGGGTCCAGTCACATGACCACCGATTTATGATGGAAATGGTCTCAAGTTTGGTCATAAGTTGAGGATGCATAATTAAGTAAGGACCATCTATATATCATTTTTCTTATTATAAATAGGCATTTGACATCTTTGCTATGGGCTTTAGAACATGGTTTCAAATCAATGCAAAATTGAGGTAATTAATTATAGAAATTATAGTTTAAGGTTTAAGATGGAATAATGATCAGATTTAAATCATTATATAGAAATATCCCAAATTAAGTATTCTCTGGTATTCTTATCCATATGATTCTACCAAATAAAGATGTGGAAGCAAAAGAGATGAAGAAAGTATCTCACTAACTATTCAGACTTAATAGTTAACATTCAAGAGGGTGAGAAACTGTTTTCTAGCTTGTTGATCAGTTTGTCAAAGAACTTATCAATTCTTTGTGTGGCTGAAGCTTGATTCAAATACTAAAGTTGCACTTGGTCCTTCTGTAAGTATGAACAGACTTTACTTACCAACTAGTGCTCTAGTACAGGGGTCACCAACCTTGGCAACTTTAAGACTTGTGGACTTCAACTCCCAGAGTTCCTCAGCCAGCTTTGCTGGCTGAGGAACTCTGGGAGTTGAAGTCCACAAGTCTTAAAGTTGCCAAGGTTGGAGACCCCTGCTCTAGTACTTTGATTAAAAAAAAGTATATGGCATGGAAATAGAAACTAGTCCTCCACTGATCCACAGTTTTTTTTAAAAAAGGGAATCAAATCATATGGATCTTATCTTAACAAAATAAAGTTGTAATTGCAACGCATAGTTTCTCTGAAGACCTTGAAATGGCTGTTAAGAATTGAACCAGTGAAACATAAATCTTGCAGGGAGCCTGCTAATGAATTTGACCTACTACCAGAAATTTAAATCCTGATTTAAATATTCCTATACAGTGGCACCCTTGAGCAATGATTGAATAGTACTTGTAAAGAATTTGTTTAGCAGCGTTAGATCTTAAAACACTGTCATTTCAACAGGAAACTCTTCTTTTCTTATCTGTGGGAGATGAAAAAGCAGCTGGGCTTTTTTTGCTGGCAGGACCTTCAGAAGCAGTGGAGAAACTGGGTCCCAGGTGAGTTATTCAAAACAGTTGAAGTACAATCAAGCTATTAATTTGGCGACCATTGAGAATGGAGCTCTGGTCTGTTGTTTTGTCAGTTGCCCAAATGATGAGTAAGGGAAATCCAATCTAACTGAACATATTGATTCACCACTTTGTTGTTCTTCCCACAAGAGTTGCTGAACTACTGGAAGGAAAAGGAGCAGGGAAACATGGGCGCTATCAGGGCAAAGCTACAAAGATGAGCCAACGATCAGAAGTGGAGGCCCTTCTTCAGGCATTCGCCAGCAAATAGAACTCGGAACAATGACTGGGCATCTGGACAATAGTGCAATTAGGGAAGAAGCAAAAGATTCAGCCATAATTGTTCCTCAAGGACTATTTAATAATACAATAATTTCTCTTTCTATGTTTTTTGAGCGTGCCAGTATCAGCAGAAAAGAATTATCAGTGATCTAATACTGCAGAGAGGGATATTACTAGATACGAAAGAGATAACATATGTAAGAGAGGTGTGGTATGTAAAACAAGCATGTCTGGAAACTTTGTTATATGTCTGTAGAAAGAAACCTCACCATAAACCAGTTTTTTGGTATAGAGAAAAATTGCATTTTTAAGAGATGTGTTATGATACATGTTCCATAAAATTTGTGATGCTTCAGTATCACAAATTAAACACTACAGATGTTTGCTGATATATTTGTAATAGTGTATGTTGTCTTCCCCAAATTGTCTTCTGCTGAACCATTTGGAAAGGAGTTTAACAGGCATAATTATTTGCTCAGTCTTGCCTAATTTGGCCTCCTCTGAATATATGGGACTGGTAAGAGTTCTCATCATGGTCCAGTTGGCTGGACTTTTTGGAATTTGTATTCCTAACACAAAGCACCAAATTGGGAAGATTGTTTTAAATCCCTGTTATATCTTAGGATCATCATCTTGCCCCCAACAATCTGGGTCCTCATTTTATCGACTTCGGAATGATGGAAGGCTGAATCAGTCTTGAGCCCATCGGGATCGAACTCCTGGCTGTAAGCAGAGTTAGCCTGCAATACTGCATTCTAACCACTGCACCACCAGGCAGCATAATATTAATGAGAGGGAGGTGCATAACTTTTCTTCTTACATAGCAGCCTGGTACTGTATAGTTCACCTGCTTATGAACAAGCTGTTTAGTACATGACTTTGCGCAAGAAGTACCATGATAGGATTCTGAATCACTTTCTGAAAATCAGGCATAGAAATGTGAGTCAAAGAAAGTGCCTGAATTGTTTAGGTGTTAAAAAATGGTATATAAATTTAACCCTGAATCAACCTGATGATTTATGGTTCTGCTTAGGCTGTACCAAACATATGATTACAAGTGGAAGAAAAAGCCTCCATTACAACATCAGAATGGACAGTAAATTGATTAGAACATAGAATAATAGAGTTGGAAGGAACCTTGGAGGTCTTCTAGTCCAGCCCCCTGGTCAAGCAGGAGACCCTGGCCTATGCCATTTCAGACAAATGGCTGCCCACTCTCTTTAAAAACCTCCAGTGATGGAGCATTCACAACTTCTGGAGGAAAGCTTTTCCAGTGATTTATTGCTCTCACTGTTAGGAAATTTCTCAGTTCTAGGTTGCTTCTCTCCTTGATTAGTTTCCATCCATCGTTTCTTGTCTAGGATTAAATATGGTCCAAAGTGATAAGAAAATGGTGAAAAGAAAGATTTGTGCCTGACATTGGTTGGAGATAAATGCACAAACATTCACATGAAAAGAGGGGAAAGAATCTGTGATCAATATGGAAAAGGAACCAGAATGCCTGGGGAGGGGGGTGGGGGGCGGGCAGGGGAAGCAAACAATGCAAATGCAGCAAATAATTCTTCCAGGCTACTATTAAAAGTGATTGTAACTGTTTCTGGCTTGTTTGCAAACTAGTAGGTAAGTTAGTCATCTTCTATTCTGGTTGGAATTCCTCAGAAGCTTTTCTAAGAGACATCCCAGATACCACTCTGCTTTCTTTTCTGGCTAAAATATATCTCTGCTTTTCCTCCCTGTCCATCCAGCCACGATATCAAATCATTTCTGTCTGAAGGCAGCTATATTCATCAGTGTATGGAAGGGATTAAGACTCCGTTTAATCATCCACAAAACAGACAACAACATATCTTAGTTTATAAACCTTTAGTCTTCAGAGTTGAAGATACATGTCCAAAGTAGCTCAACTGCAGGACATTTGTTCCTTATAAATCTTTCTTGTCTGCCGGCTGAAGGAGGCAGAAAATGCTGTAGGGGATCAGAGCCACTGCACAGATATGGGCACAAGTGCACTTGCAGAATGAGAGGGTGTAAAAGAGGACCTCCTGATCAGTGGGCAGTTCAAAGGACTCAAACAGGTGCAGGACTAACAATGAAAAAACGATGCAAGTGAAGTGGAAGATCAGCCCTTGGCTTGGCTTCCCTTTGCACATTTCTGCATACATTGGGGAGTTGAGCCCAAACCCCAGACCAAACAAAATGCCCAGATTGCGCAACAGACTGGCAAAAGGGGTTGTGTCAATATGGACCCATTCAGGCCGTTCACACCACTTGTGGGCCTTCTCGAGTGTCCATAAGAGATCTACACCCAGCATCTTGAGCAGCAGGTACAAACTTAGGGCAAAACCAAAGAGGAAGCCAATAGTTCCAACGTATCGCGTGAAGCTGGCAGTGTAGATGGAATGGACTTGTTCGAAAATCACAGCCACCAGTATTCCTGTGGAATAAGTCAATCATTCATTGAATTGGCATTCTCTGATATTTACATACAGGGTTTTATTCTTTTATTTATTCAGGACTAGGAATAGCTTACCTGAAATAACACCTGCAATCACTTGATGTGGGAAGTGTGCAGCAATGAACACTCGGGACAAGCAGACACAGACTTGTATAGCCCAGAATCCTGCCCAGAGAAGACCATGCAGCCATCTGGAATGGGGAAGATAGCAATAGCAATAGCACTTAGACTTATATACTGCTTTACAGTGCTTTACAGCCCTCTCTAAGCGGTTCACAGAGTCAGCATATTGCCCCCAACAATCTGGGTCCTCATTTTACCCACCTCGGAAGGATGGAAGGCTGAGTCAACCTTGAGCCGGTGAGATTTGAACCGCCGAACTGCAGCTAGCAGTCAGCTGAAGTAGCCTGCAGTGCTGCACTCTAACCACTGCGCCACCTCGGCTCTTTAGATGGGAACATCAGGGCAAAAAGCAGGAGTTTTTAATTGCACCAAAGAGGGACATCTTAGGCTAAAGGCCAATCTGTGCTTTGAATGTTGTGCCAGAACAGGAAATAGAATTTCATTTAGCTAATTCTACAGTGAATTAGTTAAATGAAGATAGTCCTCACTTACTAACTGCTTTGTTTGGTGATTGTTCAATGTTATAAAAATACCAAAAACATAACTTTACCACCAATGTCTGTATTTATGACCTTCATAGTGTCCCTCAGTCATGCGATTGCCATTAGCAATAGCAATAGCCATAGCACTTAGACTTATATACCGCTTCACAGTGCTTTACAGCCCTCTCTAAGCGGTTCACAGAGTCAGCGTATTGCCCCCCAACAATCCGGGTCCTCATTAGAATCAGTATGTGTTGTCCTGTGCTGATCTGGGTTTTTTCCCCCTTCACTTTCAGCACTGAGATTGGACAGGAAGGTATTACAAGAAAATAAGCAGGCGCATACTGCTTACTCTCTTGAAATCCCTTCTCTAATCTCTCTGCTCTGCAAGAGGTAGGGGACAAGTAATATCTGTAGGCAATTTCTGCTGTCCTGTTTTTGGAATCACCTGTAGCTTTGAGACTTTATATGATGTACAGGGGTGCCACAGTGTACAATGTGATTTTAAAAGAGTCAAGATAGTAGACACGATAGCGAGATCAAAGTTATGTCTGTTTTTAATATGTTCTGCACACGTGCATACATACAAACCTGGCAGAACTTTATTTATTCCACTGTTGCTCTCAGCCTGACTTTTTTTTTTTAAACTATCCTATGGACATCTATATTTGTGTATCTGTGTAAAAACAAGATGCCTGCTGTGCCTTCACTTTAGGATTAAATAAATTTATCTAATCAGTTTGGCAGTCAAAAAATACATTTTGTTATCTCCTTTTGCGTGGCATTTCCTCACAAATGGATGATTCCCTGAAACAATCAGTCAGATGTTTTCATAATGCACACATTTGTCAAACGTTTCCAGAAATTCCCAAAACCAACTGAACAAAAACGGGAAGACTGACACTGACACTGAAACAACACGAAATTCAATTTTTCACAAATACAGGTAGTCCTCGACTTACCACAGTTCTTTTAGTGACCATTCAAAATTATCACACTGGAAAAAGTGACTTATGAACGTTTCTCACATGACCGTTGCAGAAGCCTCATAGTCATGTCATCAAAATTGGTGACTGGTTCGTATTGATGATAGCTGCAGTGTCCTGGAGTCACGTGGTCACCTTTTGCAACCTTTTGACAAGCAAAGTCAATGGGGAAGCCAGATTCACTTAAAGCCCATGTCACTAACTTAACAACTGCAGCAATTCACTGAACTGAACTGGTGGCAAGAAAGGTCACAAAAGGGGCAAAATTCACTTAACAAATATCTCACTGAGCAATAGAAGTTTTGGACTCAGTTGTGGACATAAGTCAAGAACTACCTGTATAATGCTTCAATTTTTAATCTCAATCTTTATTTCATGAAAGTTATCACTGCTGATTTAGAAGTCAACTTTGAAACTGCTGTGTAAGAACACAGTTTATTTCATGTTGCATAGAGATAATACTTCTTTAATGTGTTAATTGTGGCATCCATTGTCGCAAACAAATAAAAACAACCCCCTGAAAATGAGATAGTGAATTGAGACAATGTTTAGGTATGGTTTTTCTTCCATAGTCTTATATCAATATCCTCTCCTTAGAGCAGTGGTTCTCAACCTTCCTAATGCCGCGACCCTTTGGCGCGATGATGTCATCACGCCGCGACCCTTTGGCACGATAATGCAGTGTCTCGGTTCCTAAGACCATCAGAAATATGTGTTTTCCGATGGTCTTAGGCGACCCCTGTGAAAGGGTCGTTCGACCCCCAAAGGGGTCGCGACCCACAGGTTGAGAACCGCTGCCTTAGAGGGAAATGGGAATTGGAAGATATATCCAGGACAGAAGAGCAAAAGAGGAGCTCTCTCAGTTATGTCCATGTCTAAACATAAAGTTTCAGCTCCCATCTGCACAGCAGGCATGCAGACCTTACCTGCCTCTCAAGGTGTTTCGCTTCTGTGGCTGCAGTTGTGATAGCAATGCTGTCACCATGACATAGTAGACTCCAGAAGACCCCATGGCATGACCAGAAGGACTACCTGAAGATGCATACAAAGGAATCAGTGAAAGGAAGGCTGCAGCTGCAATGGCTTAAGGAAGGTACTGGGAAAGTAGGGGGTACAACACTTGCAACCTCACCTGGACCAGTTTCACAGGTAATAGGAAACTGGCGAATTACCGGGGGTGTTACATTGCCATAGAAATCTGTCTCATGAACCCACCAGTAGGGCCTTTCTCCAAAGAGGATCCTAGAAGGAAGAAAAATTAAAAGTAATTCTGATCCCAGTAAAGGACAAAGCCATGGCACGCATAAGATAACAGGCAGTTAACAATTCCGGGAATACCAGAGAATTAATCTATCTGTAAATTTAAAAAAAAAGATTTCAAGTTTCTAATTTCAGATTTACCTGCAAGATGGGAGTTCTAGAATTAAAAGCCTTTCAAGTAGGGATAGACTTGGGCAGCCTTCCCCAACCTGTGCTCCCATACTTTCTAGCACCGAGAATTATGAAAATTATAAGCCAAAAGTATTTGACTCAGAAAGATTTATTACTCTTGCTGCTGTTTTCTGAATTCTAATTTTAATTTTTGCAAGCTCATTGAGGATTGTTTTAATAGAAAATTAACCATACAATTTTAAAATAAAATTTCAACAGTCTTTTATTGTTTTTCTTCATTCAGCAAAATCAATCTAATTTTTTCAACAAAATGAAGAATGCATGTTATAATGTACAGGTTTAGAGTACTTGTCAGTATGACTTCTGTGATAAAAAAGATCAAATTCTAGAAATCGTGAATTAACAAAATTGTAAGATCTAAAAATGCCAATTATTTTTTTAAAGGTACAATATTACACTTGCCTATTCAGAAGGCAAGATGCCTTACATTTAGTAAAATTGATTCCCAATTATATTAGATTGGAACCTGAGTGCACATTCTGGACATTTAGTAGAGCATAATATCTATTTAAAAAGCTGCCTAAATTCAGTAGAATCTATTCCCAAATAAATGTATATAAAATTGCAATTGAAGCCTCTTCCATAATATGGAGACATAATTGCCCATAGTTTTCCTCATGATACCCAAATCCCAGTTTATGATAATCGGAGAATAAAAACCCATGGAACAAATGGATGCTCAGACTATTTAAGCAAATAAACAAAGAACGGGTTAATTTCTGAAGAGAGAGAGAGGAGAATAATGGCAGTCCTCAAGCCTGCTCCCTTTTCCTTAAGTATCCCAAATTCAACTCTCCGAGGGGGCCTGTATGAAATATAACTTGGAAATGATAAACACTTATTTGGAGGAAAACCTAGTGTGAATGTTTTCTTCTTCCCAGTCACCTCCCTCTCCTTAGTCCTTTCTTGCTTCGCAGGCAGCCAACTGTCTTTAGCATTACATACAACTTATAAATTACAATTTGTGCTGGCCTTTCAAAAAAGAGTCAAAATCTGGAATATATAAGCAGAATTGTTTTTTCTAATATTACTGTATACTATATTCTTTTGCATGCTTCACAGGATGCAAAGACCTATGCTCTGAGTTAAGCACCAGATCAACAAACGTGCAATAACAAGGAAGGGTTGTAAAAGTCACTTTGGTCTTTGTGCTGGAAGAATGAGAGGAGAAGTCACTCCTGACCCCAGATATGGTGATTAGGGATTCTCACTCATGCTCACCACTTGAAAACAAGGTTGAACCAATCGCCGATGACAGCTACCCAGATGAGTCGGATTCCCACTGCTTCCTTCAGTTGGAACCAGATGGGAAAGAAGAAGAAAAAAGTTGTTCTGAGATCAGCTACTGTTGAGATGAAGAGAAACCAGTCCTGAAAGTCCATGAAATTCTCTTGGAGGTAGCTGGTGGCCTGGATTCCTGTACTGTGCATAAGATCCATGGTGCAACTTCAGCAGAGATTATCTTCTCCCACTTTGGTTCTTCCTAGTTCCCCCAGCAATGGCTGGGCCTTTTTAATATCCAAGCCCTCTGATCTTTGATCTTTAACCACCTCTCCTGTCCAAAAAATATTGACAGAAGCTGCAGAATGAAGCAAGGTGTATTTGTGTGCAAGAGTCAATATCTTCTGTTTCAGGAAGCATATCTGCCCTACATGCTTGAAAGTGTTTGAAATACCATTGCCTTTTCCCACCGAATTCTGAATGGAGGTTAGATTCTGCTTAACAGAACACACTTGTTGGTCAAATTACAATTCTAATGCACCTCTGGAAAAAGTTATGAACATTTAAATGTAATAATGTCTCTGTAGATGAGGCAACTATTATAACACTGGGAGGAAAAATACTCTGCTTAATTCAACCATTATGGAATGAGTGCATAATACACTGATGTAAAGCATCAGCAATCTTCAAGAACTATTTTTAAAGAATTAAATTAGATAAGCAGTTCCAATTTTCTTTGTTCTTTGAACTTGTTCTAGTTAAATGTCTAAATCTCAGACATTTTAGATACAAACTAAAAACTGGGAAATTAAAGGTTGATAAGTAAACTTTCCAGGTAATCAATCAATCAATCAATCAATCAATCAATCAATCAATCAATCAATCAATCAAGACTCAAAGGCATACTTAATCTGGCATACCTGAGGTCAGAGAACTATCCACCAGAAATATATGCAGCAGCACAATCAACAAGCTCTAAGACATTATTTTCTAAATTCTGTGCTAAAGCAATTTATTTATAAGCAGATAAAGAGATCCGCCTCTCAGAGAAAAGAAAAGGGTAGGGTGTAATGATATACAACCAAAATGAATTCAGCATTTTGGACTTGAGGACTACATAGCAGATTTCCAAATAACAACTATGGAATAGGATTACAAAAAGAAATCAGCCAAGACCCCAATTTCAATCAAGACCTTGAGCAATGCGAAGTAACTTTCATAAAATACACCAGTCAGGCTTTAGATTCATTCCAATCTGGCTTGAGGCTTGGCTTTGGAGAGAAACAACCTGCTGTGGTGGGTGACTTTTTCCAGAAATTACAGCATGTGCCTTCTAGACTATTTGTATAAGGATGAAAAAGCGAAGTGTTACGGTTATCCCAGTCTTCCTCATGCAATAGTTTGAGAAGAAATACTGGAAAATAGACGTTATTTTCCATACCAATGGCCATCAAATTTTGACAGCACTCTTAAATAAACAGATTTAGCCATTTAAATTTATTCTGGTTTTGGTATGTGCAGGGAGTTCCCACTTCATGTATCTATACCAGTGGTTCTCAACCTTCCTAATGCCGCGACCCCCACCATGACCCCCTCCCCGCTGCCGTAACCCCCTCCCTGCCCCCTCCCCACACGCGATGAGGTGACAAAGGGGGCGTGGCACCAGGGGTGAAATGCTCCCGGTTTGGGCGTGCCTGCGGGTCGCCGGACAGCTGGTAGCAACGGAAGCGGGAGACTGCGCCCACCTGCCCGGACGCCGCCATTTGGGTTCTTTTCCCCTCTGCGCATGCGCAAAGCGTTCTGTGCATGCGCAGAGGGTAAAAGAACCCAAATGGCGGCATCCGGGCGAAGTCTCCTGCTTCCGTAGCTACCGGCTGTCTGGCGACCTGCAGGCACGGCCGAACCGGGAGCATTTCACCCCTGCACAGTGGCACCAAGATGGCGGGCTAGCACGTGCGCTGACCCCTGTGAAAGGGTCGTTCGCCCCCCAAAGGGGTCGTGACCCACAGGTTGAGAACCGCTGATCTATACAAACTTTCTTACTTTTTGGACATTTTTGTATACTAGTAGGGATACTCAGACTGGAGTACAAAATCTGGACAATCTCAGATAAATTATGGAGTATCTGAGACACTTCCAAATATTATTTGGATGTTCTCGACTTAAAAAAACGCCCTAGCCACTTTTGTGGGGTTTATGTTTGGTACTAGAAAGAACTTGGGTGGAAAATTGAACTGAAAGAAAATCCAATTTTATCATAGGACATAAATCTCCCAGAGTCTAATGTATTTTCACCATTGCTTAATTGCAAGGAAGAAAAGGTTTCAAGAATATCTCTGTAAGCAGCCAGTTTGGCCTTGTTTACAGTACTTGCATGATCAGTTCCAGCCTCTCAGTGACAATCCTAAAGTCAACTGGACAGGACAGGTTAGGTCAGTGTTTTTCAAACTTGGCAACTTGCTATGGAATTTTGGGAGTTGAAGCCCACACATCTTAAGAGTTGCCAAGTATGAAAATGTTAGGCTAAATAATTTATTAATGTGAGGGGATGAAGTTCATTAAGAGTCACTTAAAAATGGAGTTGTAAATTTATTTTTAATCCCCTAAGTTTTATTCTCTTTGTTTTCTCTTAGTTAAAAAAAGTAAATACCCAGTAATGGAAATTTCACCACTGGCTATAGTATCAAAAAAGATAGAAAGGAGCAGACAAACTTATTAAAGGACAAATTGCCTCATCTATTTGTCCTGGTAGCCTATGTTTAGTAGCCACATCAGAAAACAGAGATGGGGTTGGTGCATAAGGAACAAAAGCAAATGTTGGAAGGTCAAGTTGCCACATGATCTCTGCACCGTTCAGATTTATTTATTGCCCAAGTTCAATGGGCCACTGTCCCACTGCTTGTGTTCCAACCCAAACATTTTGGTATTGTGTGAGTCTCAACCTTTCTCCTTATACAGCAAAAGATTGGACCTATGGAGATGTTCAGGCTACATTATGACTCTGAAGGAGTCATCTATAAGCAACTTATGCTACTTATATAACTGTACAACCGATTATAGTCACAGCCATTTTGGGTCCTGTGAAAATTTAGCCCTTTGTCTTCTGAAAGAAATTTCCCTTGGAGTGAATCCCTATCCTGATGTCACCCATGTGTATTGGGACAGCAGTTTCCTAAAGTCTAATGGGATTCAGTATGAGACCTGGGCTTATATTATGCTTTAAATATTTTCAAGAGGCTTTATAAACTTCTTACTGCCTTCAAGCAGGAGAGGTTGATAAATTATCATTTCAAAGAAATGGTAATTCTTTCTTGGAAAGCATCTGGAAAATGACCTCATGACTTTGCAATTCCAAAGGCATCAGGATAAGTCAGTGTTTTTCCAAGCTTAGCAGCTTTAAGATGTGTGTGCTTCAATTCCCAGAATTCCTCATTCTGTAACTGTATATTGTCCCAGATAGTTTGCAGGGAGCAAGAATTTAAATCAGTTAATTTATATAAATAAA
>QLTV01002105.1:1891943-1907179 GCA_003457575.1 Thermophis baileyi
ACGGAAAAAAAAGCAACCCTGAATTTAATAATGTTATAAGATAACTATAAGATTTGTATACAAAATAGTTAATGTATGTATAAAAATTGTAAAAGAGAAATGAACTGATAAAAGTGTGAATGTCTATATGGAAATAAAAATAAAAAATTAATAGTGATAAAAAATAAGTATAAGAAATGTATACAAAATAGTTAATGTATGTATAAAAATTGTAAAAGAGAAATGAACTGATAAAAGTGTGAATGTCTATATGGAAATAAAAATAAAAAATTTTTAAAAAAAGAATTCAGTCAGAAAAAAAAAATCTAAAGCTCAAAGTAAAAGCTTGTGAGAGATACCATCACCAACAACAAGCACAACCACAGTAGCGTTTGCTGTTTCCATTAGGTTTCATTGTGAGGAATAAGTGGCAAATTGGTAATAAGAGATACTAAAAAGGCAGAATTTCTTAACTTCTATTTTGCCCCTGTCTTCTTTCAGATGGAGAATGGAAACCTAACTGATTGTAGTATTGTCACAGGGGGAAAGCGGGGACCTACAAGAGAAGAAGCTAAACTTAAATTAGCTAAGAGACAACTTAGTCAATTTAAATGAATTTTAAGTCTCCAGGGTCAGATGGATTACATCCCAGGGTACTGAAGTAACTGGCAGAGATTACTGCAAAATCACTTTGGGTAATCTTGGAGAAATCCTGGAGGACTAGTGGGAACAAATGCAACCTATATCATCAAAAAGAAAACGAAGTACCCCAAAATTACAGACCTGCAAGTTTAACATCTATTCTGGATAAGCTCTTCATATGATCAAAAGCATCATGGTTGTGAGTACCTGAACAGACATACCTCAAATAACAGGTGCCTTGATCTCAATAAACCTTTGTTAGAATACTTTTGTATTCTTCACATAATGGTAGCATATTGGCTAGATCAGGGGTCTCCAACCTTGGCAACTTTAAGACTTGTGGACTTCAACTCCCAGAATTCCTCAGCCAGCTTTGCCAAGTTGCCAAGGTTGGAGACCCCTGGGCTAGATGATACTTCTGTTAAGATAGAATCACAGTTGGCTAAATTACAGAATCCAGAGCAGGGGTGGGTTCCTCCCGGTTTGGATCGAATCGCCCGAACTGGTAGCGACCCGCTGGTGACGTCGCTGAAGTGGATCGGCTGGTGCCGGTCCGTGGGCGCCGCCATCTTTTTTTGTGAATTTTTTGCAGTTTTTTTTTACTGCTTGGAAGGTTTTTCCTCTTCTGCTGCTTGAAAAAGGGCCCTTCCGCCCGCCCCCGGGTTTATACTGACCTTTATTCCTTCGCCCGAAGCACAGCTGATCAGCTCCTCAGCTGTGTTTCGGGCTGATTGCAGCTACTGAGCATGTGCGGAAGCAAAATTGCGCGAGGGAACCGGTGGGGAAGGTAAGTGGAACCCACCCCTGATCCAGAGAGTACTCGCTAATGGTTCCACTTCAGCATGGAGAAAATCATTGAGTGGACTGCCACAAAGGCTCTTTCCTAGGCCTTCTGCTGTTCAACATTCAGGATGAGGATGTTGAAGAACAGTACTATGTTTGCAGATGATGCAAAACTATGGGGGGGGGACTAATTCTTTCTGATGAGAAAGAATCCAGTGTTAGGAATACAGAAGCTAGGGGGTAGATGAGCCAGGTGTTTCCTTCCGTTACCACACAGATCATCCCCTACAATAGAAGCCAAGGCAACGCTGCTGTTTTTGCAGTGGAAATGGATGTTCCTCTTAAGTCAAAATAACTTTCAGTCGTCCTGAGTAGACGTTCTAGGTATCCATGACAGCACAACTCCCTGTATTCCTGTCTGCAAAAGACCTGTTTCTCTATTGTGATTTGTTGAGTAATGGGGAGAAAAAAGAAATGGAAAAAGCAGATGGTAGAAGAAAAAATATATACCTCAGGATTTGCCAGTAATGGATTTCAGAAGAAATGTTGACTTTAATTGTAAATATTAATACTTCTTTTAGAAGGATATTAGAAGAATTTATTTTACCATCCGTCCATCCAATTTCAATCAAATGACTCTGGGTGGTGATGACTATATGGCACTAATATTATGCTTGGACTGTCACCAAAAGGAGCTTTGATACCACCATTGCCAAATGTGATGACAAAAAAAGAACATTTAACAAGAGAAAGAGTGGCCTCTGTGAATTAAAGATTCCAGACTTTGTTTTTTTATGCTGTTGCCAGCAACCTTGCTACAAGGATATCCACTTGAATTTTACTTCTGACCATCGTCACAAATTTTGAGCCAGATTCCCAAAGAAATTTCAGCTCAGTTTCTCTTAAATTTCTAGGCCCAGGTGAGGTATATATGGTTGGTTACTGCCTCTATTTCAGTCTCTTGATTTGCCCCTCACAGCAAGTAATTGCATTGGAAATCATTTTTCACCTAATTAAGTTGCTCTGCTATGAATTTTATCAGATAAATGTATTTATTCGTACAGTACGATCATCCGCCCTTGAAATTCTGTGCTGAGGGCTCCTCCCAAAGCAGATTCCCCCCCCCCACTCTGCTTGATATTTGAGTGCCGTAATGGAAAGAATCTGGAATTAAACTTGACACTTTAAAAAAAAATGTAAATCATGCATTTTTCTCTAAGATATTCTTATCTTCGCAGTTCCTGTTTATATAATACACAAAAATATATGGAGATGGACTCCAAGTTACCTCTCTATATTTGCCTTATGCTGATTGTTAGTTAATCTTTCAGTATGCTCCATCAACTGACCTTTTCCTTGGTTTTTTTCTTTGGCTGTTATTGCTAAATCCAGGAATTTAGCAGTTAATTGTTAATCATAAGTTGAGGTCTGATTCAAGCCCATTATAAAGCCATAAACTAGACTTCAGTTTTCAAAGGTTTTTGCTGCTCTAAATTCCCACAATCCCTCTCCAAATTGGGTAGATTTTTCTCTTTTGCAGAAATATAATGCGGCAAAATGAAATATCTTAAACTCAAGTGTGATCATTTTTTTCTTTTAAAACCCATCCCAAACTAGGTTTGCCCTGTCTTCTCCAACGATATCATGATATTATCTCATACATTCCCAAAAACTAAAGCAAAGGAAACCACCATCTCCACTATGATTTGTGAACTCATGGAGTTCATTTCAGAAATATGTAAAATAATAAATATAACCATAAGTCAAATTTGGGACTTTCATCAATAAATGACATAAATTTATGGTGTTGGTTGTTACCTTTAAAGCCTTACATGGCTTAGGACCAGTTTATCTGCGTGACCGCCTTCTGCCACACTCCTCCCAACGACCAGTGAGGTCGCACAGGGCTGGCCTTCTTCAGGTCCCATCAGCCAGACAGTGTCAGCTGGTGGGCCCGCGGTGGAGGGCCTTCTCTGTAGCTGCCCCAACTCTCTGGAACCAGCTACCCCCTGAGATCCGGACTGCCCCCACCCTATTGGCCTTTGTGTGAATGTTTTATTTTAATATTGATGTATTTTTAAATTGTTTCTATTGCTGTCTTTTTTTATTTACTGTGAGCCGCCCAGAGTCCTTCGGGAGTTGGGCCAATTTTGCTAAAATAAATAAAATAAATAAAATAAAATAAAATGGTCTGTGCCCAGCTTTGGTAAAAAGAAGCGTTTTAAACAGGGTGTTTCCTAACCAGAAATGAGAGTTTTCTATACTGTATAATACCTCAAAGTTCCATAAACGAAGCTCCAAAACTCCATTCACCCGATTAATGGAGTTGGTTCATCCCATTCGTATCAAAATTTCAGATTTTAACTTTGACACAGAATAGTCATCCGTCCTTCAGCAGTCAAAAGAAGTGATAAATTAAAAAGAAAAGACTGTGCAAAGTTATAGAATAACTACTCATAAAGTTCATTGCCAAACAGAGCTCTGGTACTGTGGGAATTGTGAAACCTGCATTTCATCACCCCTTAAAAAGGGGAAGGATGGAGGAATGTAAAACTGAACTGTAAAACTAATGAAGTATAGTTGATATTTTAATTTATCACATTTCTCCAATATAAGTCAACATAAATTTGCTAACAAAACAGATGCCATACTTTATTAATAACAAAATGCTCTAGATAATAGCTTTAGAAACATTCCATGCAGACATTTACCAAAACCAAAACTTAGCTATACTATAGCCTTCCCTACCTGGCACCCTAATAAACCAGCTAATGGATACTGGCAGCCCCAATCCAATATATACCAAAGTCACTAAGCTGGAGAAAATTGGTGCAGTATACGAGGGCTGAATCCATCAACCCTGCTTCTTTGCCATCAGAAAATATACCATACATTCTTTAATGATAGCAAACCACTGCAACAGTTACAAGGCTAATTATTTAACTTCACACTCCAATAGCCAATTACCCCAAGGAGATGTTCTCCTGAAATGCGAGCAATACTGGCAACTGGGTGGAGTGATAGTCTTGCCTAGTCTTCTTTATCATTGTCAATCTCTATCCCAAAACATATCCCAGAATGTCCTCAGAGCATGTTATCAGCTTTGCTGGCAGGACTGATCTTGGTGACAACCATAAATGCTTTTTTGCCACCATAGAGAAATGTTTTGCACAAGCAGAATCAGCCTGTGCTGGCAATGTTAGATGGACAGTAATAATAGGGATCCTGGTTGATATATTGGGGGCAAATAAGTAAGCTTTACTCTGAAGCCAGTGGGGACCATCATCCAAATGTGGGCTGATGGAGCACAACCAGCCCGGAATACCTAGGTAATAGGCTCCCCATGAATACTTTGTTTTGGCCCCTATTACTCTACATCCTAGCAATTCACTTATATACATTGCTGGTCTTCAAGTTACAGTGTTTTCTTGTCCTGTGGCCTGAGCAATTGTGCAACACAGTAGGGGATTAGGGAAGCCACTATCAAGGGCACAGCAGCACTTTTGCAAAAAGAAAACAGGTAGAAGAGAAGCTCCACCTTGGCTGGAGGCTTGAAGGAATCAAACAGGTGCAGGATAAGAAGTGAGATAATGATGCTGCCCAGTCGAAAGTTTAGCTGCTGCCCTTGTTTACTTTTGCAGCTCTCCGTGTACATTGAGGAATTAAGGGCCAGTCCCAGTCCAAAGAGAATTCCCAGGTTGCGCAAGAGGCCAGCAAAGGGGGTAGTGTCCAGATGCACCCATTCTGGATGCTCACACCATGTCTTGGCCTTCTCCAACGTCCACAGGAGGTCCACACCGAGTACCTTGAGCAGTAGGTAGAACCCCAGAGCAAAAGAGAAGAGGAAAAGGGTGGTAGCTATATATTTCCGCAGGCTGGCATCATAGATGGAAGTGATGTACTGGAAAGATTCGGCCACCAATATACCTAACAGTGAAGAGGAAATAACACTGTTTAGAATGTTACAGCACTTTAAAACTCTCCGAAATATGAGGCAACAAGTCAGCTTAAATTTGCTGCAAGCTGAAGGAGAGGGGGTCTCCTGTCTCAAATAATATGCTTTATATGTTTACATATACGTTATCCAATTTTGGACACAGGGAATTGCCTAAATAGACAACTGGTAAAATATGTACTGGCGTAATCTAAATCTCTGAGACATATATTATATCTCGGCATACCATGACAAAAGTTGTATAAGGACTGCACTGACCTGAGAAGACACCAGCAATGACTTGGTGTGGAAAATGAGCTGCCAGGAAGACACGAGAGAGACAGACACAGACTTGGATGGTCCAAAAAGCAGCCCAAAGCACGGTTTGCAAAAAGCTGCCATTGGGGGAAAATAAGAGGGAGGAAAAAAAAAGAAATATATTTCCAACCTGCAAGTTATTTTAGAGACTAGAAAGATGGCCAAATGCTCCCTTTCCACCTATCCTGCTTGACTTGAACTAAGCACAGTTATTTTCTCTGCTGAACTACTTTGGACTCAAGGCTTTGCAAGAAAAAATGGCTGGATTTCTTTTCTCTTTAATAGTCGACAAAGTCCAACTTGGCTTTATAACATAGCATGTATTCTTCTTGAATCCCAAGACAATTCATATAACAGGGGGTCTTCAACTGAACAAATATTCATTTAGTGATCATTTGAAGTTGTAATGGCACTAAAAAAAGTGATTTACAACCAGTCCTCATACTTACAATACTTGTAGCATCTCCATGATCATGTGATTAAATTTGAATGCTTGGCATGTATTTATAATGGTTGCTGTGCCCTGGGGTCATGTGACTGCCATTTGTAATCATCCCAGCAGGCTTCTAACAGGCAAAGTCAGTGGAGGAAGCCGGATTCGCTTAATGACATGTGATTCACTTAATAGCTGCAGTGATTTAATCATTGTGGCAAAAATGGTCGTAAAATCAGGTGTGACTCACTTAATGATTCCCTTGCTTAACAACAGAAATCCTTACAGTGGTGGTAAGGCAAGAACTACCTGTACTGTCCCTTATATTCATAGAGCTGCTTTATTTCAGTGCATCTCAGTTTGTTTTGTTTTTTTACATTTTTGCAGATTTGTCAGATGGATTATTCTCTTTCATTTTTGCGATACTGTTATATTAGTTTGTCAAATGTCAGTTTGTACTAAAATGTGTATGTGAGTGCACATATCCTCAAACTAGTATTTTATCTGCAATTTTGCATAGCTCTTATTTCCTAGCAGTATATTTTGGTATGAATATATGCATCTGATATAAATTTCCTCTGGTTTGTGTGTTTGTTGGTGTATGGGTGGTGGGTGGCTGTGGGTGTAGATAAATATTTGATTGCATATTTACAAAAGTATAGATTCAATTAATTAAATTCAATTAATTTGGTTTGAGAAAATTTATTAAGTGCAAACTAAATGAATTTCTTCATATTTAGGCTAGCACATCTTTTTATTATTTCACCAAATGCTGTTGCTTACCGATGTTTCCATGATGGACGTTTCCTTCCCTGGGTGATAGCGAGAATGGCTGTAACCATCACATAATACACACCAGCTGAACCCATTGCATGGCCAGAAGGACTCCCTAAAGTTGGAAGAAAAAACTTTTGACTTTCCAAAATTACCCATAATGTAGAGCCTTTAAAAAATGAGTGTCTGTAACAGCTTTGAGTGGTTAGGATCAGGCTGGCATTAGAGAGATCCAGATCAAGCCAAGGAAACTCATTGGGTGAATTGGACCAGACCTTATATCTCAGCCCAGCCTACCTCACAGGGTTGTTTTTGCTCCATTAACCTTGAGTCCCTGGAGGAAATATGCAATACAAATCTAATAAACAAATATTTTAATGTATTTGTTGGTGTTGTATTGGAACTAGGAGCTTGAAAGAGGAGCTTTAAACAGAAAGGACATGCAAATCTTGCATGATTACAATGTCAAATAAACCACGTTTCAGTGAAGGGAGGTACATAGGCTTCCAGGTGGAAGGAATTGCTTTACATCTCCGACACTGTTTAGATAAATTCATCTTCCTAATGACTGGATTTTGTTTACCTGACAGCTGACGCCTGTGATGAAAGTAAGCTCCAACAGGTACAAATCCAGTTGAAAGCTGCACTCTGCTTTTTAATCACGTTTTGCCAAGTGGAGCTTTCAACTGGATTTGTCATTTTTTTACCCATCCTTTTCTCCAACTGTCCTACTTCTATTATTTTAGTGGGGTTTTCTTGGGAAACTCACCTGGGCCAGTTTCACAGGTAACTGGGAACTGCTGGATTTCAGGGGCAGAAGTATTTTGATAGAAATTGGTCTCATGTACCCACCAGTAGGGTCTTTGTCCAAAAAGGATCCTGCAAAGAAAGAGATTGTCTGAGGTGCTTTGAGTCAATAAAAAGAGAAGGGATTCCATTCTGCATCACTATTTAAGGTCACAAACAATAGTGAAGTCACATGCTCATCGATTTTTCTGAACATTGAGATCCAGAGTATTTACAAAGAGATACTGATCTAGGAATCGTGGGATTTAAGAATACTGTGCAAGAAAGTAGTAAACATGGCTCTGGCTTATCCACTGGACAAATGTCTTTATCTTAGCTTTGAAGGCTACACAACTTTAGTAACTGAGGACCTTTTCCCATGCCATGAAAAATAGCTTCCCAGGCTTTAGCTAATTTACAAGAAGAGGAGGGAAAGGGGAGAAAGTGGAAAAAAAACCCACCTGAAATCTTAAATTCTATCCAGACAACAAGCAGGTTCACATAGTAAAAGATGAACTCTGGTAAGAGTGGGTTGAGCTTGTCATTTTTGCAATGGTTAATTTTTTAATAAGATAGTTGCAGAATCCAAGCTTTTTAAGGTGGAAGATGTTACTGCCTAGTCATTGTGTAGCTATGGTTGGTTGATTAATTCACAATTTCCTGAATTTGTGCAACCGACTAAGGTATATACCATAGTTTACAAACCACAATTGGCAGTATTCATACAATACACTAAGAAAAAGCACAGACACGGCTTAGCATATGTGAACCCAGCCTCCATGTTCAACAGCTCAGCCTAACAATGAAACTCTAAGTTCACGTGACAAAGTGAAGTTGACAAACTACTTACCATTTAAATACGAGGTTTAGCCAGTCACCAATCACAGCAACCCAGATGAGCTTGATTCCCACAGTTTCACAGAGATGGAACCAAATAGGAAACAGGACAAAGAAAGTGTTTCGGAGGTCAGCAGCAAAAGAAACAAAGAGGAACCAATCTTGCGATCCTGGGTATCTTGTTTGCAGAAAGTGTATGGCTTGGATGCCTGTGTGATATAGAATATCCATGCTGGCTTCCATTCTATCTCCGGTTGAGCAACAAGCTATCTTTGGTCTATATTGCAGCTGCAATGCACCCTTTAAGAGGCCTGTTGTCTTTTATCCCCTCCCGTGTGTAGCAGCTTGAGCTTTGAACCCAAAATTACTTTGGTCACAAAAACACCTCCTGGTCAAAGGTGCTTCCCCAAACAGCTTGGGACAAACACACTTAAAGCAACTTATATAAGAGGGGCATGACAAAGGTATTAACTATGAAGCAATTCTGCAAAGAATTATCATTCTGCCCCCATCTCCTGCAAAAACTTAAAGAGAACATTGCTGCGTTTTGTCTGTGTATCACTTCTCTTGACATTTGATGGACCATTTAGGGTTTGGGTTTGTGGAATCTAAATTTGATCCTGGATCTTATTGAATACAGCTCAAATGGACATTCTCTAAAGGTCAGTTGGCATTAGCCCATTGTTCGAAAACCTGAAGGCAACTACAGATTTAATCCTCATCTTACAACCATTCATTTAGTGACCAAAGTTACAACAGGTTACTTTTAATCACTTTTCACACTTTTGAGTGTTGCAGAATCTCCACGGCCACATGATCAAAATTCAGATGTTTGGCAACTGGCATGTATTTATGACAGCTGCAGTGTCTCGGAGTCAAGCCTGATTCACTTCACAACCATGTTACTAACTTGACAACTGTAATGATTCACTTGACAAATGTGGCAAAAAAGGTCATGTTATTGTTCAGTTGCTAAGTCATGTCCAACTCTTCGCAATCCCTTCAATCATAGCATGCTACGTTCCCCTGTCCACCACTATTGCCCAAATTCATGTTCATTGTGTGGCTGACACTATCTAATCATCTCCTCTTCTGCCATACCCTTCTCCTTTTGCCCTCAATCTTTCACAACATTAGTGTCTTTTCCAATGAGTCCTCTCTTCTCATTTGGTGGCCAAAGTATTTGAGCTTCAGAAGAAAGACCATAAAATGGGGCAAAATTCAATAACTGTCTTGCTTAGCAATGAAAAATGTTGGGTTCAGTTGTGGCTGTAAATCAAGGATTATGTACAAGCTGCCTTTTAAAATTAACTGAAATAAATAAGATATTTTTTTATTATTTTATCTACCGGTGGCTATTAAGCTCAAAAGCTGTAGTTGCCTTCAGTTTTCCTTATATCAAAGAATACTTGCTCCTGCTCAAGTATTGCAAATTAGAAACCTGATAACATAGTTCAATCATTTGTTAGCCACCCAGAGTCCCTCGGGAGTTGGGCGGCATAGAAATTTAAATAATAAATAAATAAATAAATAAATAAATAAATAAATAAATAAATAAATAAATTTCTATGCCCATAATCATAATATGAAATAATAAGCAGTGTATTCCAGTGTTGGAATACAGTTTTCATATATTCTGTACAACTACATGTACAGCTAGCAAATCTAAAAAAAGAACAACTGGGACATTGTTCTTCCCAAAAAGTAAAATTTTATTGGATACACTACATTGGCACAGAAAAAGCGAAACCAGCTCTGAGTTTCCCATGCAGAAGCCCACATAGTTATTGATTTTCCCCTTTGGCCATCCCCCTCAGTTCATTGCGTTGTCCAATTGAATATGTTATGAGAATGGCCTGCATCGTTCTAACCACCTGCTCGGCATGACCTTGGGGGTGGCAGCAGGGTGTTATGATCTGCAGACAGAGTCTTGGCATTCCATTCCCACCCCAGACATTTCAACCACCCCCCTCCCAATTATTGTCAAGTTGAGAGCAAAGAAGTAATTAGGTGAAAGAGTGAATCATTCTTGACATGCCGACCTCCCCCCCCCCCCGAAGAAAGATACATCTGGAATAAATATAAACATACATAAGCATGAGCAATTATCCATTGTACAAAATATTGGTCTCACTTTGGTCATTTAGGGTATCTGGAATGAAAACTCTTTACTAACCTAGATGCTTTAATGTCCCTCGCCCACAGGTGGTATTCAGCAGGTTCTGACCAGTTCTGGAGAACCAGTAGCAGAAATTTTGAGTAGTTCAGAGAACTGGTAAATACCACCTCTGACTGCCCCCCCCCATCTATTCTCTGCCTCCCAAGTCCCAGCTGATTGGGAGGGAATGGAAATTTTGCAGTATCCTTCCCCTGGAGTGGGGTGGGGTGGGGTGGGAATGGAGATTTTACAGTATCCTTCCCCTGCCACACCCACCAAGACACATCACGCCCACCAAGCCACGCCCACAGAACCGGTAGTAAAAAAAATTGAATCCCACCACTGCCCTCGCCACCTGCTCTGCATCTGCTATGGGGTAGCCTTTCCACCGCACAAGGTACTGCAACTTTCCCCAGGATTTCCAGGGGGATTTCCTTAATTTCATAGTGCTCCTCCTCTTTTATGAGGACCGGAGACGGAGGGAGTCCCTCGACTGGCCTCAGTCTAGTCTCAGAAGGGCTTTACAGGCTGCAATGAAACACTGGATGGACCCGCCTAAAACTTCTCGGCATCTGTAGTTCCACTGTCACCGGATTAATAATCTGCACAATGGACCTATATACTTGGGACCCAACTTCTTACAGGGCTGTCCTAGGTTTAAATATTTTGTGGACAGGTACACTTTATCACCCACCTTGAATTCTCTTTGAGGGGCTCTCTTCTGGTCTGCTTGCTTTTTCTGGACTTCCCTTGCTTTTTCTAGTGCCCTGCACATCATAATCCAGGGGTCCTAAAACTTTTTAAACAGGGGGCCAATTCATGGTCCCTCAGACTGTTGGGAGGCTAGACCGGCTGGGTGGGCATGGCTAGGTGGGCATGTGACTGGGTGGGCATGGCCAATTTGGCAGTCCATTAAACAATAGACTGGGGGTGTTTTATTTGCTTTCGTTTGCATGTTGCTCTTTTGGTTGACTTTTCTTTTTACTAGATTGTTTTTTCAGTTGTTTAGGAGTCTAGTGGTCCACTTCAGGAAACTCAGTTTTGTAGCAATTCTTCTCAGCTCTTCTCTCCCCCTCCCCCCTCTCTTTCTCTCTGTGTGTCTCGTCTCTCTTTCCCTTCCCCTATCTCTGTCTCTCTCTCTTTCTCTCTTTCTCTCTCTCTCCCTCTGCATATCTCTCTCTCTCTCTCTCTCTCTCTCTCTCTCTCTCTCTCTCTCTCTCTCTCTCTCTGTCTCTGTCTCTGTCTCTGTCTCTCTCTTTCTTTCTCTCTCTCTGTCCCTGGGGGGAGGGAAAGAAATCCTTGAACTGGTGCTGGGTGGTGGGAATCTGACGTCCAGAGGCCGAAGACCACCTGGCTGGCAGGGAGGCGGGGCAATTCCGCGGTCTCCCCAAAAGTAACACATCTCTTGTCGCTTGAAATTTGAAGACTAGTCCGGCTGGAGGGTGGGCAAGCGGGCAGCCCTCCTCCTCCAATCCAGTCCCCCCCCTGCCTCCAGAAGCACTCTGTCGGGCAAAAACAGGCCCGTTTTTGGCCTCCCCCGCCTCCAGAAGCACTCTGCCAACCAAACATGGGCCCATTTATGGCCTCCCAGGGCCTCTGCGTGCCCTATTTTTGGCCTCCCCCGCCTCCAGTAGCACTCTGTGAGAAAAAAACAGGCCCATTTTTGACCTCCTGGAGCCTCCACATGCCTCATTTTTGGCCTCCCCCGCCTCCAGAAGCACTCTGCGAGCCAAAAACGTTGGCCTTACCTTCCAGTTCCAGCCTGCGGGGCTCGCTTAGGTAAGCCCTGCGCTCGGCCAAAGGGTGGGGGCCGGCGGGTGGGTGGGGTGATGTGGGTAGGGCAGCCTCATGGTCCCGCACTGGTACGGATTAATGGCTTCTGCGGGCCGTATCTGGCCTGAGGGCCATAATTTGAGGACCCCTGCCATAACCAATGTGCTTCTCAGAGAGTCCATCCACTCTGCCAGTATCACAGAAGATGGGGTCCACTAGGGAAGTTCTGGCATGGCTATGAATTCAATTCAGTAGCCACCTTAAAAGGGGTAAAACCCGTGCTACTACTGTGTTTCCCCAAAAATAAGACATCCCCTGATAATAAGCCCAATCGGGCTTTTGAGTGCATCTCCCAAAAATAATCCCACCCGAAAATAATCCCCCCGCCAAATATTTAACCGCATGCGCAGCCGGTCCCCACCATTTCCTCTGGTTAGGGTTAGGGAGACAGAGCTGGAAATCGTGTAAGATGGCAAGAGGAGCCCCGTCTTGCTCCACACGCCCCAAAATAATAAGACCTCCCTGAAAATAAGGCCAAGCACTTATTTCAGGGTTCAAAAAAATATAAGGCAGGGTCTTATTTTCGGGGAAACATGGTATGAACCGATTGTAAGCCACTTCAGCAAACAGCTCAGCCCAGTTAGTCTGCTGATAGTTTACATAGCATCCTAGGCATTGCTCCACCATTGAATTAGCTTGCTCTGCCACCCCTTTAGTACTATGATGAAGGCGGAGCTAAGCCCTTGGGATGAACCTATCAAGTTCAAAAACTCCTGCCGGAAGTTTGTGGTAAATTGTAGCCCCTCCCCAGTCTGAGATAACCCACTTTGGGACCCCATGCAGCCTATAGATGTGTTGCACGAACAATTTTGCTAAGACCAGGGCTGAAGGGAGCTTTGGGCACGGTATGAAATGTGCCTGTTTTGAAAACAGGTCTACAATGGTTCATATTATGGTCTTCCTGCCATTTTCAGGCAGCTCCACTATGAAGTCCATGGCGAACTCCTCCCATGGCATAGTTGGGTTGGCTACTGGCTGTAACAGCCCAGGGGTTCTCCCTGGCAAGCACTTCATAGATGCACATACAGGGCAACTCACCACATAGGCTTCTATGTCCTTCTTCATCCTTGGCTACCAAAACTGCCTTTTTACAAGATGCAGGGATTTTACAAACCCGAAAGTGCCCTGCTGGCTTTGCATCATGACTCCTTTGTAAGACCCATAGTTCTGTGGCTAGTTGGGACATACACTTTACCTCCCTTCCATGTTAAGCCTTGTTTCAGCATCAAGTCACTCTTATGCTTTTGAAACCACTCATCCCCCCCCCCAGGGCTTCTTTCAGTTGCTGGGTCAGTGAGTCTCCTCCTGACCAAGGGTGGCCCTTCTGTGGCTGCCCCATGTGCACTGGCATTGCAAGTTGTTTGGAGGGGATGATAGAATTAGCAATCTCTCCTCTAGTGCTTTTATACTGAGGCAGGCGCGAGAACGCATCTCCTAGGAAACCCCCCCCCCAGCAAATAGCACAGGATGAAATTGAACCAGTTAAACTACTGGGCCCACCAGACCTGCTTAGGGGACAATTTCCTTGGGGCCTTCAGTGCTTCTAGATTTTTGTGGTCAGTCGAAACTCTGAATGGGATTTTGCTATCCTCTAAGAATGCCTCCAGGTGAGGAGGGCCCAGCAAATGGCATAAGCCTCCTCCTTGTATTGCCCACCGCCTCTCAGTGCCGGACAGTTTCCAAGACATATAGGTGCAAGGCTGCAGTTCTTCCCTTTCATTTCTCTGCACTAAAATTGCCCCCACAGCCACGTCACTAGAGTCTGCCTGGATCATGAAAGCTCCTCTGGGTTCGAGTGTTTCAAGACTGGTTTATTTATTTATTTTTATTTATTTATTTATTTGTCAAACATGTACAAGATAGCAGGTATAGGTATAATCATAAACATAATCAAAGTGAATACAGATAGATGAAGACAATAGGACAGTAGGACAGGGACGGTAGGCACGCTGGTGCGCTTATGCACGCCCCTTACAGACCTCTTAGGAATGGGGTGAGGTCGACAGTAGACAGTCTAAGGTTAAAGTTTTTTGGGTTTGGGGAAGAAACCACAGAGTCAGGTAGTGAATTCCAGGCATTGATCACTCTGTTGCTGAAGTCATATTTTCTGCAGTCGAGTTTGGAGCGCTTTACATTAAGTTTGTATCTAGTGTGTGCTCGTGTATTGTTGGGGTTGCAGCTGAAGTAGGGTCGACAGTAAAGGTTAAAGTTTTTTGGGTTTGGGGAAGAAACCACAGAGTCAGGTAGTGAATTCCAGGCATTGATCACTCTGTTGCTGAAGTCATATTTTCTGCAGTCGAGTTTGGAGCGGTTTACATTTTTACATTAACGATTGTTTGCTTGTGTATTGTTTTGGTTGAAGCTGAAGTAGTCATTGACAGGTAGGACATTGTAGCATATAATTTTGTGTGCTACACTTAGGTCAGATCAAAGGCGGCGTAGTTCTAAGTTTTCTAGGCCTAAAATTTCAAGTCTGGTTGCATAAGGTATTATGTTGCGAGCAGAGGATTGTAGTACTCGTCTCATGAAATATCTCTGGACATTCTCAATTGTATTAATGTCCGATATGTAGTGTGGGTTCCAGACAGATGAGCTGTATTTGAGAATTGGTCTAGCAAATGTTTTATATGCTCTGGTTAAAAGTACAATATTACCAGAGAAGAAGCTACACAAGATTAGGTTAACAACACTTAATGCTTTTTTATGCAATGTTGTTACAGGGGGCTCTGGCACTTAGCTAATTAGAGATGAGTACTCTA
>QLTV01002105.1:1912695-1924281 GCA_003457575.1 Thermophis baileyi
GTGGTATTTAAGGACAGTTCGCAGACTATGGTTTCTGGTAGAGCGAGATCATGTGTAACTTGGATATTTTTTAGGTTTAGTGATTTTTTATAGAAGATGGCAACTCCACCTCCTCTGCGGGTTTCGCGATCGGACCGGTAAACATGATAGTCTCTTACTTTGATAATGGAGTCAGGGAGGGATGCGTTCAGCCATGTTTCACAGACAAATATAATGTCGAATTTAGCAGTTTTAAGTAAGAGGAGGAGTTCGGGTATTTTGTTTACAATGCTTCTTGCATTAATTTTTATAGAAGATGGCAACTCCACCTCCTCTGCGGGTTTCGCGATCGGACCGGTAAACATGATAGTCTCTTACTTTGATAATGGAGTCAGGGAGGGATGCGTTCAGCCATGTTTCGCAGACAAATATAATGTCGAATTTAGCAGTTTTAAGTAAGAGGAGGAGATCGGGTATTTTGTTTACAATGCTTCTTGCATTAATTAGCTTGCATTTAAGATCAGCAGTGGTAGATATTAAGGAAGTAAGGGCAAAAAAGTAAGTAAGGGCAAAAAAGTAAGTAAGGGCAAAAAAAAAAGTAAGGAAGTTCAGTGGCAAAAAGTCTCATTAGCGTTTCAAAAGCCACTTGGCACTCGACAAAGGTTAACTCGGTCTGGGCTTCAAACCCCCCCCCCCATTTTTAAGAGGTTCATGATGGGCAGTGCTATCTGTGCGAAAGTGGGAATGAATTCCTATAAAAGTTCGCGAACTCTAGGAAACTTTGCAGCTGCCTTCTGGTCCGTGGGGCCTCCCATTCTAAGATTGCTTTCATCTTCCCCGGGTCTATTTCTACCCCTCTCTGGAGATACGGTACCTTAAGCTGGTCTTGTGGAAGTCACATTTGGAGAGCTTCGTGTATAGCTTGGCTTTAAGCAGCTTCTTTAGTACAGCCCTCACTAGCTTTATGTGCTCTACCATGGTCTTAGTATAAATTAAAATATCATTCATGTACACCAGCACTCCTTTGTACAAGTGTTCATGTAAGACCTTGTTTATCAGCTGCATGAACATGGCTGGCACCCCCTGTAACCCAAACGGCATCACCCAGAATTGGTAGCACCCCAAGGGACAGTTGAATGTGGTCTTTCATTATCCCCCTCCCTAATTCTCACTCAGTAGTATGCTCCCCTCAAGTCCTGCTTAGTAAAATTTTTCCCCTTGGACAAGTAATCCAACATATCTTTCATCAGGGGATGGGGCTACATGTTCTCCGTGCAAATGGCATTTATCCCCCTATAATCCATGCACAACCTCAGGGACCCAACTTTCTTTTCCTTGAAAAGCACAGGGGCTGCCACCAGAGGTGGGTTCCTGCCAGTTCGGACCGGTTCTTTAGAACCGGTAGCAGGAATTTCTCCCGCTCGCCGAACCGGCAGCGATGGCCGGCTGGACACGCCCACGAACTGGCTCTCTGCGCCGCCATAGGTGCCGCCATCTTGTTTTTTGCTTCTGCGCATGCGCAGCTGTTTTTTGCTACTGCACAGAAGTTGGATTTTCAGCACTGCGCGCACACATGTGCAATGCGTGCATGCGCAATGCGCGCACACCCACATGGCGCAAGAGGAAGCGAACCGGCAGCGACGTAAGTTAGAACCCACACCTGGCTGCCACCCTCGATTTGGATGGCTGGATGAAGCCCCTGGTCAAGTTCTTATTTATAAAACCCCTAAGCCAGTGATGGCGAACCTTTTAGGAACCGAGTGCCCAAACTGCAACCCAAAACCCACTTATTTATCACAAAGTGCCAACACGGCAATTTAACCTGTAAAAAAAGGTTTTACTGAACCAGTGATGGGATTCAAATAATTTAACAACCGGTTCTTCCTAATGATTGGGTAGGCGTGGCTTGGAGGGGTCATGTGACTGAGTGGGTGTGGCCAACTCTACATCACTCATGTGGGTGGTGCCTGTATGAGACAGGCAGGGTTGGGGAGGGAATCCAGGGATCTCTGGTGGGTGAGGTGGGAGGAGGGGTGGGAGGAAAGAAAGAAAGAAAGATCCAACCTGTTTGTGTGTGTGTCTGTGTGTGTGCGCGCACGCGTGCGTGTGTGTGTGTGTGAGAGAGAGAGAGCACACCGCCGCCAGCCAGGCCCGGCATGCTGCGGAAGCCCCTCACTCGTCCTTTTGCCTGGCTTCCCCCCTCCGTGGTCTCCTCAGAGCTTGCTCATGTTCTCCCTCTCCAGTCTAGCTTGACGCGGGTAGCAGCGCAGCTCACATTGCCCTTTCCAAGCCCGCTGTCGGTGAAGCTGGGTGCCGGCGAGGGCTGGCTTTTTGCTTCGCTTTGTCTGGCTGTCGGGGGGGGAAATGGATGGGGGCCTGGGGAGGAAGCCTGTGTTAAGCTAGACTGGGAAAGCTGGCTGCGAGAGGAAGAGAAGCCGGGTAAGCCAGACGCAGACACTTCCCGGGTCCCCTCATCCCAGAAGCAGCAACTTCGCACTTTCCCCTCTCTGCTAGCCCCCTTCTTCACACAGGATCACCCAGCAACGGGAACGGAGAGGGAGAAGGGGGCAGCGTTCTTGTGTGCTGTCGTTTCTGTGTGCTAACGCTACTGTTCCCTTCTTCGCATGGGATCGCCCAGCAGTGGGAACAGAGAGGGAGAAGGGGGTAGTGGCGGCCACTAGCATTGAAGGGAGAGTGCCACACAAGGAGAGGAATTAATCTAGAACTAATGAGAAGTTTCCTGACAGAACAATCAATCAGTGGAATGACTTGCCTTCAGAAATTGTGGGTGCTTCATCACTGGAGATTTTTAAGAAGAGATTGGACAACCATTGTTTAAAATGGTATAGGGTATTTCAATCAGAATTTTTCTCTCCTGCTTGAACAGGGTTGAACTAGAAGACCCTTCTAACTCTGTTATTCTGTACTGTTAGAAATGCTATTGTGGAATCAAATTGCTATCACATCTTAGTTGCTTAGAGGGGAAAGGCCCATCAGCTGGAATGCAAATTCTGGTGTGAATTTCCACCAATAGGAAATCTGTCCCTCCCAAGCTCTATAGTGCTCAAGCTCCACAAATCACAAAATACAAGTTATTTGAGATTTTGGGTAGCTAAGCCAGGAAAAAAAGTTTTGTTTCTTTAAATTATTTTGCTGGTTACTTGGCAACAGCAATCCCAGCAGCAGGGAATACCTTTTGAACTCTTACAACTAAATTTGTGTGTATATGAGAGGGGGGGGAGGAGGGAGAGAGAGGCATTTTGTAGATGAGAGAGAGGGAGGGAGGAAGGAAGGGAGAGAGAGAGATGATGGATTCCAGAACTTCATGTTTAAAAATGAGGCCCTATGGCTAGCTTGCTGGGATTTTTATGGCTTTCACAAGCTTATGCCTGATGACTGAAAGAATGTCATGATTATCCCCCACTTCTCAAAGGAAAAAAGTAATGAGGGAATGCAAAAGGCACTGGGAAAATTGCTTGTTAAATATGCCTGGGAAAGTATTTAACAGAATCCTTAAAGGATATGACAAATAGTCATAATTCGATATTCCTTCACTTTATATGCACACGAGCACCTGAAAGTTGTTTTGGAGAACAGAGGTGAAAGCACTGCCTCTAATGCTATCAGACGTTTCTGTTAGCAATAGCAGTAAGTTCTAACAATGATGCTTTCTTAGCACTCTTGTCAGTCCAACAACAGAGTGGAAATGAAGAGCAGCAACCAGAGGGGATGGGGAGTGCAATGTGAGTGAACCCAGGACTCACCATCGCATGTGTGCTGCAGAAGTGGTCCAGATTAGGCAGAGATCAAGATTGTGTCAGGAGAAGATTGAAATCATCATTTAAACCATTATTCCAAACATCCCTGGTCTCAGCTTGTATTAGCTGTGCGGGGTGTGGGTGGAAGAAAGACTGTATCAAGCATAGGGGTATTTCAAGAATGGTAAGTGGGCTCTTCTCAAGTTAAATGTATTCAGATAGACCTCGATTTAAGATCACAACTGAAACCAGAATTTCCATTGTTAAGCAAGGCATTTGCTAAATGAGCCACACCTGATTTTATTACCTTTTTGACATGCTTAAGTGAATCACTGCAGTTGTTATGTGAATCATCGTTAAGCAAATCCAGCTTCCCTACTGACTTTGCTTGTCAGAAGTCAGATGGGAAGGTTGCAAATGGCAATCACATGATCCCAGGATTCTGCAGCTGTCCTAAATACATGTCAGTTACTAAGCACCCAAATTTTGATCATGTGACTGCAATGGCTGTAAGCATGAGGACTGGTTGTAAGTCACTTTTTTTAGTGTTATAACTTAAAATGGTTTTTAAATGAATGGTTGTAAGTCAAGATCTATTACGGTAGTATCTGCCCAAAGAGTCACCCTAACTTTAGACCAAAATAATATTGTAGTGCTTTGTTTTGTTTTGTTTTGTTTCAACTTGAGTTTTTAACCATTTTTAAGAAAGTTACACTAGAAAATACAAACAAAATAAAACAAACTAAAAAGTCTAAAGAAAAATATTAATAAAGCATGAGTAAAACCATTATAGAAAAACTTTTTAGTGATTCATTCTTTCTTCCATTTGATTCCCCAAACACTATTCCCAATCACTAAGTACAGCCAAAATATCAGTAATTTTCATTGAGCATTGATGGTTATCACTATAGTATTTGTTCAAAGCAGTTTATCTGTTGTTTTAAATGGCCTCATAATTCTTTAGAAATCATACATCACATGTCTGAACCTGCCTTACTATGTGAGGCATTCCTACTGAAATTTGAGTAATTCTTGAGTAATATTTGAATAAATATTTGAGTAATATATTGAGTAATATATATCTTGAGTTACAGATATATATATCTCAATATATATCATTTTATCATATAATCTAGTGCTTCTAATTATAATAATTCTGAAGTTACAACTATGAGCTTTAGTCATTGAAGATATTTCCTCATTGGGATTCTGTGGCTTTTTTTTTAAAGGGAAGAAGATTAATGTAGACCCCTTTTTAAAAGCTTGAATAATATAGATTATAGATTGGCCTCGATTGACAAAGTACTGCCATTGTGAACGAGGGTACATGCTGTGAAAAACATTGGAAAGGTATAAGAATGAGTGAGATACATGATTTATTTCCCAGATGAAGAGACATTGTTTTAAATGTCTTCTCTTGTTTCCCATTTCTCAGCCTAGTTTTTCAGGATGGAAACCAACATTAGAAAAGGAAAATTAAACATTGTCAGGCCCTATCCTCACTTTTATCAGCAGAGAACATGTAACGTCTATCTCATACCAACTCTTTTGTTTAGAGCTACATTTTCCTGTTTATCACTATTCTATTGTCAACAGCTTGTGCAGTTTGTTCTCATTTTCCTGGAAATCTGGTTCACACAGCAAATGTGTATTGTAAGCAGAGAAGTTCTCCTCGTGCAGAACGATGTTGCGCATATTGTGCCACTGGGAAAAAGCAGGGCTAATATTTACCAGCCAACCAGTGAAAATGCCTGGCTTATCTCTTGTTACCAACGAAAGTCCAGGCTTAAGGCCCTTGACCTGCTGCAATCTGCGCAGGCAGTGGCAAGTCCCTGAAGGCCAGGCCATTGCAGACGCAGAGCTAGAATTCAGAAAGATCCAAAATCAGTCACTTGCTGATCTTGTCTATTTTGCACATGTACGCAGAAGCAGAAACCATCTATGGGTAGTATTCAAAAAAGCCTGGAAGTTAACTAAAACAAAGTTTAACTCTTATGTTAGGGTCTAGCTACTTATACTATCTTCCTTACCAGCAGCATTAAAAAAAGGAGGGGGAGGGAGGGAGGGAGGGAATGATTGTGAAATAGTTGCATAAGAGCAGAGTGACTCCATCAGGAAGCAGGCACTGTCTTTCCTCCATTACAGAGGGTGGTTTTGTTTTTTTTGTTTTTTGCATTGTAAAGGTTTTGGGATGTGAGATTTTAAAATCAGGAACAGGACAAAAGAAGATTAAACAGCAATATCCAAAGTACCACATCCTCTTGTTCTTCAGAACAATTTCATGAACCTGATAATTACGAAACAAAACCATGGGGAGAATCTGATCACAGATCTTACCAGCGGTGGGTTGCTCCTGGTTCGGCCCGGTTCTAAGAACCGGTAGCGCCGGCGGTGGGAGGCTCCGCCCACCCACCCAGGACGCTTCTGCGCATGCGCAGAAGTGTCACGCGCGCGCGCACGAACCGGTAGCAAAGGGTTTTAGAACCCACTGCTGGATCTTACATACCTTTTAATCCCATGAATCTCAATCATTTAAGAGTATATGCAGATTTTCAATTTGAACATATTTTAGATTTGCCCAGTCAGTTTTACTGGAAGCCTGAATTCTGTTATATGAAGAATAATATGAGATAGAGAAGCAAAATGCATACTTAGAATTAGAGATCCAGATATTGCTGTTCAGCCTATCAGTGTTAGTATTGGAAATGAATTTAGGGGATTAAAAATGAGTCAATGAGATTAGAGAAATGTTTAAGATGATAATTACATGATAGAAATAATGGAAGAAGGCAAAAATGTATGGATTTTTTTGTTTTAATTCTGTTCTTGTTTCTTTATTATTTTCTGTATTCTTGTTTGTTTTGTGTGTTTTGCTACAATGTACAAAGCAACAAATTGCTTGTTACATACAAACCGACTTCCTGTCTTCTCTTAGACTTCCTCCTTTTCACTAAATTAATGCAAAGGGAGAGAGAATCCTGCCTTTTTGTTACTGCTGTTATAGAGTGTCAGAATCCCTGAAGACTATTGCATTTCACTCAAATAGAATTTTAGTTGAATCCAATCTACATTCTGTCCATTTCATATCTAAAGTAATGAATGGGCAATGGATACCAAAATTTATGTGCTAAGATATTCAGCTATGCATTCATTTTGTTATATGAGAGATGACCCAGGAGATTATGACTAATATTATTACCATTACTACTGCTGCTGCTGTTACTGCTACTGGTACTACTACTACTATTACTACTACTACTACTACTGCTACTACTGCCCCAGCTGGCTCTCTAGGAAAGAAAAATGCTTGACTCCAGCCTGACACGACTACTACTGATCTGTTCATGGAATTACCTATGTACCCTATGCTTTTTAATATCTACTTTAATATCTACAAGAGTTTGCCTGGTTAAAGTGTCCAGGTTCGTACAATGTACCTCTTTTTCTTATTGTTCAAACCAAGTAAGATAATGAAAACCCTGAGAAGGAATCAGATGAGCTAGATGTAGGTATCCAAACAGGATAGAGATGTTAACACTGTTTGTAAAGAAGGCTTTAGCTTATGTTTATTCAAGAGATACAGTACTTCATAAAAGTAGAGATGACAAATTGTTCAAACAGCTGTGGTTTGGAAACCATTTTATAGCTCCTAACTCCCAACTCCTGGTAAATTATCTAGGTAAAGCTATAGACTTTGACCAAGGTACAACAGAGGAAAATTAAGAAATGTTTTATGTTTGTTAGCGAAACAAAAAGGATAACCAGTATAATCCATTTTTGGACTTGTGCTGGTTGGCTGCTGACGATTTGTTATTAACTTCCTAGTTAGAAAGCACATCATGACCCAGGGAAGTTATTCACATACAATATGTAATATCTGAACAGTTTTGATTTATTGAGTACAATTTTTTGATTTGCATTCTTATTCCTACTAGGTGACTTACACCTAATTGTACACAACTTTCTGAAGGATAGCCCAATCACTTTTTGATTCTGGAAAACTAGACCTTTTTTGATAGATTATTCTAATGTTTACCATTGTTGTTTTACTATTTGAATGTCTTGATTAAAAAGATAGAATTAAGGAATTTTCAAAGCATGAATAAATTGATTTCTTTTTAAAATTCAAGCATCTGCATATAGAAGTATTGCTGGTTAGGGTTAGGGAAACAGTATTTATTCCAGGTAAACTATTATAAACCTTTGTAAATATAATTATGCCCAGTTATGCAAAGATTAGGAAATCCTCCTCCAAATTAAACACAGCTTAATGAAAACATTTGAATAGGTTAATGCTAATAAATATATTTATCCAGTGCTATTTAGACAACTTTTCCATCAAGTGCAAAAATCAGTAATATCATGAATATAGTATGACCTGATCCTATTTTCTGCAAAGTTCTACCATGGAAATAATCAACCTCAGTGAAAACATAAAAGTGAACACCCCTTTGAATGGAGAACTATCAACTAGAATAATAACAAATTGCTTGTCATTCTGCTTGTCATTCATAGCTATTTTCATCTTCACTCGATATATGGTGTGAACTTACCTACCTTCATCTTGGTGCCCAACATTTAGAAAGGTAAAGCATGTAAATGACTTCCAGCAGTGGTAAATAGGAAACCTGGTCCCACTAACTAATGCAAAAATTAGACTGTATGACATGGACTTGAGGAAATAAATCTCTGTGTTTTGCTAGGACAATAGGAACATGGTCAAACAAGTGTCAGAAAACAAAAATTAAAGTGCATTGGAACTAGAACTAGTAGTCCAATCGCTCCTCCACATCGCATATATTTTTCTCTTCTAGTTCTTCCGGAATCAGTTTGAGTCAATTGTCTTCACTGCTGAGTTCAAAATATGCAAGGAATATGATGAGCCAACCATTGTTCATCCCCTTTTCCTCTAGCTGACCAATTAGAAAGTACAAAGAACATCCTCCAATCCGTTTCTGAACTGCCACCTGCCATGGAGTAATAAAAATCCTCCAACCCACTCCACATAAAAATAAAAGAATGTTAGTACCACTCCTGTCCATATTAGTGTCCGGACAGCAGCAGAATGATGGAAGTAACTTTTATGCATATATGTTTTCTTCTTCCATTCAATTGTGTCTGATTCCTGGAGACTGCCTGCAGCTTTCTTGGCAAAAATTTTCAGAAGTGGTTTTTGCCATTGCCTCCTTTCTAGGGCTGAGAGAAAGTATCTGGCCCAAACACAGCTGGCTTTGTGTTTAAGACAGGGCTAGAATTTACAGTCTCCCAGTTTCTAGCCTGATGCCTTAACCTAGACCAAACTGGCTCTCTACATATATTGGATGGATACCCCCCCCCCAAAAAAATGGAATTTGCACTATGAAGCTACTTTCATCATTTCAGTGATAGGAGTTGAAGTTTACTAAGGTCCATTTCCATTCTGTATTTCAGTACATGTATTTGCCTGTACTTGTCTCATCACCTACATAACAGCAACAACACCAACCCATCCAAATAAATAACCATGAGAAAGTCAATTAAAAAAAAATTAATATCCTCCAAAGACTTTCCAACTGCTTTGCTATGTTTAAAGGTCAGAGTTACTTGTAAAAATAAATGATTGTTGATATAGTATTATCATCAGTTTCACAACTGAGCACTTTTCCTGGTAGCAACAATCATGATTACATGTTGCAATGGCAGCTGGACTGGGAAGAGAGATAAATTCTAAATAGACAATCTCAATGAACTAGACCAGGGATGCCAAACTCATATCGTCACGGCGGCATCACTTGACGTATTGGGACTCCCCCCTTTCGCTAAACCGGGCATGGGCATGGCCAGCACATGATGCATCCGGCCCACAGGCCGGGAGTTTGACAGACCTGAACTAGACACTGAACTTGGGAGTGGACCAACAGCAATAGCAATAGCACTTAGACTTATGTACTGCTTCATAGTGCTTTACAGCTCTCTCTAAGCGGCTTACAGAGTCAGCATATTGCCCCCAACAATCTGAATTCTCATTTTACTGACTTCAGAAGCAGTGGTGGGATTCAATTTTTTTTACTACCGGTTCTGTGGGTGTGGCTTGGTGGGCGTAGTGTGGCTTGGTGGGTGTGGTGTGGCTTGGTGGGTGTGGCTTGGTAGGCGTGGCAGGGGAAGGATACTGTAAAATCTCCATTCCCACCCCACTCCAAGGGAAGGTTACTGCAAAATCCCCATTTCCTCCTGATCAGCTGGGACTCAGGAGGCAGAGAATAGATGGGGGCGGGGCCAGTCAGAGGTGGTATTTACCGGGTCTCCAAACTACTCAAAATTTCCGCTACCAGTTCTCCAGAACTGGTCAGAACCTGCTGAAACCCACCTCTGCTCAGAAGGATTGAAGGTTGAGTCAACCTTGAGCCAGTCAGGATTGAACTCCTGGCAGTGGGTAGAATCGGCCTGCAGTACAGCATTCTAACCACTGCACCACCCAGTGTTTATCTTGAGCCCAGAAGGCAGCAAAAAGTAATGTGAGGTTAATAAACAAGTTGACATCTATAAGGCCTAAATCCAGTCCCAAAGTTATGCAAATAATAGTATGGGATTGACCCCTGGTTCAAATCCCCCTCAGCCATGGAAGCTCACTAGATGACTCTGGACTAGTCACTTTCTCTTAATCCATCATATTTTATAAGGTTGTTGAGAGAAAAGAATGGAGGAGTTAATGCTATCAATGCCGCTTTCAGTGCTTGGAGGAGAGGTGAGATCTAACAAATACCAGTTATAATAGACTGAATTTGAAAACAGCCACTGACATCTATTAATCTCAGAGATATTTGTTGCTTCATGAATTGATTTTGGAACCATTCCATGTTGGTCAAATGATGCTGTGCTTATTCAAAGGTTCATTGGAATGTATGGCAGTGTGAAGAGGAACAGATATAGGAACATATAGGAACAGATTCAGCATTTTCACCCACAAAGCTCAGAAAAAAATCACATAGATGGATATTCTCCAGGAGCATCTGTCCCCAATCTAGTTATTGAATTTATCTACCTTGCTTCTGGTTGTCCTCTTCTCTTTCGTTCTACTTTTCCCAACATTATGGACTTCTCCAGAGAGCTTGGTAATGCAATTCAAAATGCATCTCTTATGTTTTCCTCTTTCTTCTTCTTGGAAATAAACATGGATGTTTTTTGAAGTCCTTCTCTTCCTCTTCTACACCACCATAAACACCAGCATTTTACATAGCAGACCATCTTAACCTGCCACTTTGTACTTAACTAATTGCATGTGTAACACTGATGAAATGCAGAAAGACTTTGGCTCAGATATGACTCACCTTCTCAAATGGAAATAGAAAAATCAGAGAGAAGAAAGAGAACAGAGAAGTGTGTATATGTATAGCAGTCAGAGTTCAGATGAGTGCACCAAAGCTCTGACTTCTTAACCTGCCCTGCCTTCATTCTGGCCTGTATTGAGGTAGAGGGAATTAGTGGAGGGAGAATGAAACTTGGAAAGAGTAAGTGATCACGAAGAGGTGTTTCAGGTGACAATTTTAGGATTTCACCTAAAAGGCTGGAAAGGGATTCCCCCGAAGTGCCGTCGTTTTTCCTAAGTGCCTACTACGTGAGGAAACATATTCCCCGTAGCTGCAAACACGATTCCCCGAAACGCCGTAAGCCAAAAGGATTCCCCACAGCAGCTGGAAAGGGATTTCACTGAAAAGGCTGGAAAGGGATTCCCCCAAAGCGCCATCCCCGAAGCTCCAGGAAAAGAATTCTTCCGGAGCGCCTAGAAAGGGTTTCTCCCTAAACTGAAAAAGCCTTGAAAAGTGCCCAGAGATTCCCCCTAAACCTTGCTGTATCCCACTGGAATCCTAAA